>JAOUZG010040071.1:6323268-6343643 GCA_026289955.1 Argiope argentata
AAAAATCATTTCTTATCTCTAATTTATGATTTTTATTTTTGTCTTAAATTTAGGATTCTTATTTTTTATCTC
The DNA here is from genome assembly GCA_026289955.1 of Argiope argentata. Taxonomy (NCBI): domain Eukaryota; kingdom Metazoa; phylum Arthropoda; class Arachnida; order Araneae; family Araneidae; genus Argiope; species Argiope argentata. The sequence continues at coordinate 6,323,341 of JAOUZG010040071.1, forward strand.
TAATTTATGATTCTTATTATCTATCTAAGGATTTTTATATTAGTTATTGAAATGACTTACAATCAAAGTTTGTTTTATGAAATAAAAAAAATTATTAGTTAATGCACTGATAATTAGTTATAACAATAATGAAATATGCATTCTCACTGCAAGTACATCACATGTAGATGAATTATTATTTTGGAAACATAAATAAATGAAACTTCAAAGGACAATTTAATTAATATTTATTTTTCATCACTACTTTTGTTCTCATATATATGTTATAAAATTGTTTACTAATATTTTCATAATATAACCTATTTTCAATTGCAAACAGTAGATCTTTCTCATTATTCTAAATAAAATTTAGAAAAAAATCACATGTTATTTAATTGAATAATTGAACTTCGTATTTTAGTACTTGTAGTTTCAGTACATAAAACAAAATTATTATTTTTTAACATTTACGTTTGAACTTGTCACATGAAATTGTATTAATATTTTTTTAAAGAATAAGAGGTGATTGCAGCTTTTAACTGTCTGATACCGGAATTGAATTTTTTTTTTTTTTTGTTAATTTTAGCATTTATTCAAAATAAAGTATCGAAAGAACTATATCCTTCTCTCTTCGAATAAAAAAAATTAAGAGGAGTTTAATAAAATTTGATAAAGAATAGGTGTATTAATATAACTTCTCTATTTTTTCCCCTTAATTTGGTAGAATATCGTTTGAATATAAATGATAACATTTTAGTCAGTAAAATAACATGTTCTATCGATACGATATTTATAAAGTAAATTAAAATCTTTAATTGAGATAATATATAAATTAGATCTGCATGAATTTGTCTAATTGAAGACAAAATAATTTCCAGTGTATGAGCATTTTTATCAAAAAGTTATAAAATATCAAAACTTCAAAACCAAGAAAAAACATGCGTTTTTAAATATTTTTAAAAAATCAACCATTTATGAGGTTGAATGATAATTACTTTATTCTATGTTGCATGAAACATTTTTAAATTGCACGTATTTCTTTATTTTGAAGAATTATTTCTAATATTTCCAGTGTATAGAAAATCTATTGAGTGGATCATTCCGCTTTTCAACAATTGTGTTTCAGTTGACTAACGATAGATGGCAACATGTATGATATTTCGCCTTTTGTTGACCGTTTCTCTATATAATTTTGATTTCCAGCTTTTATATACGTACATTATAAATAAATAAGCTTTTACTACTAAAGATTACCTTATAACAGTCAGAAATATTTTTAAAATTGCTACTTATTTGGGAAATGTATATTCAGATTCAGTACGTATCAATTTTTTTTTTTAAATTCATTACACAAATTTCTATGAAGAATGTGCAATGAATGCGCTCCTTCTTAGATAATTAACTAATGGATTTATTTCGATAATTTTTGTTTTATAAAAAGTTTCTGAACTAAAAAAAATGTTCTCAATCTTTTTTTGTCTCCGTCATCTTTCTTTCAAAATATATTGATCAACATGAATCTTCGAAAGAATGCTCAGTATCAAAAAATTAAACTTATTTTTTATAATTTAATAATTTTGTCAATGCGAAATATAGTTAGTCAGTTAGAGTGTATTTTTATAATTTTACAAATGTAATTAAAAAATATTGTTTTTTATTTCATCTTATATTTTTATAATTATGCTTTTACTATATTTTATCATATAGTTAGAATATTCTAAAAATAAGTGAGAAAGTTGTTCTAATAATTCAAGTTAAGGTTTCTACTTATTTTTAAAAGTTTTATTTCCCAATATTATAAGAAAATGGGAATGAAAACACAGACTATGCCAGATGGTTGATCTGACAGTCATGTGTTTTCATGTGAAATAACATTTTTGTGATACTTTTTTTTCTATTATTATCTTTCATATTAAATAGAAATGTAGGAAAAACCTTTTGTAAATAAAATACAATATTTCTCTCCATTTATATGATGTTTTTCAAATACGTAAATATGTCTAAATGACAAAAACAAAGAAAGAAACAAACTGTTTTAACTGTTTTCAATTAATTAATTTCATGCATAAGAGTAGGATGATTCATGGAGGAAAGGAAAAACTTACATCAGGAAAACCCATCACAGCAAAAAAAAAAAAAAAAAAAAAAAAAAAAAAACTTAAAAAAACCCACTTTTTAAAAAAAAAAGGATTGGGTGGGACAGGAAAAGAAAAATCCTAGCACTACTGCATGTAAAAGTGCAGAATAAAAAGTCACCTCCTTTTAATAAACAGTTTAAGCGAATGATGAATAATTCTGTCCTGAATTAAAATGAAATAAAATTGAAATTTGCCGACGAACAGAATTTTTCAGTATTTTAACTATATTTTGGCAACGTTTCTAAAAGTAATGCTAATTAATATCTACACGAATATCTAAGAGAATAAAAAGTCCTATATAAATAATTTTTGATTTTTAAAATTGTTATTACTTAAATTAAAACTAATAAAAAAGAAAAATTTTAATATTATACCTATGTTTTTGACGCAGATATAGATTGATCATATATATATTTTTTTAAATGAGTAGTTTCATATATTTTTAAATATACTTTTATTGCCTTCGATGTCAAAAAGTACAATGAAATACAAATCAAAAACAGCCAATGCAACTAGATTCAGTTTTAACTTATTATGCTTATTACTAATAAATATATGTAAAAAGATCAATCTCGGCATATTTAAATAGGGGATAAAAAAGATTTTTTCTCTATATACTACAGTATAATTGTCTCCTGTGCATTTAAAAGACTAATTTTTTTGTTTACATGGTGATTAACAGCTTTCCTTTTTAGTTTAGATTTATAATAATAGATGGCAGCACAAACTAAAATTCAGACTATTATTCCCGATGAATATTAGTAGCTAAATAATTCATGTATTCCATCCATTCGATTAAAAAAATATTCTAATTCCAATGTTTCATTCTACCTTGACAAAATAAAGTGAGAATCGAAGATTATTTTTTTGCTGTTAATGAATATTTTTGTGAAAGGAAAAATAATGAATCATCCAAATAAATTTCAATCATTATGATTATTCTTTATTTAAGCAATTAAAATATAAGTGAAATTCAATGCTGTATATTCTTGAGTATTTTTTATGAACGGAGTTCCTATGAGTTTTAGCTAAAATGTTTGTCTACAATTTTAAATTCTTTCTGAATAAATTAATAAGGCTTTGTTTTGAATTCTATTTTAAAGAATTAAACTCATTTATATTACTAAATTCGCCAAATGTTTATAGGAAAAACAGTTCTAAGATTTGTGCAATTTAGTACCAAATTTTAGGAAATACACATCTTAGATATTAAGTTTTCACGGAAATCCATTCTGAATAATTTTTGTATAGTTTATACTTATAAGAATTACAAAATTTGAAACTCAAAATTAGTCTTCATTTACCCCAGTAGATGGCAGCACCACTTAAGCAAATAAGTGATTTTCATCATAATAATGTTTATTCGCATTCAAAAGAAAGGTTTCTGTTTTACTTAATTCCTTAATTTTTTAAAGAATTTAACCAGAAATAATAAAGCACATTTATTATTTTAAAACCATTTGGCTGCTGGTTTTATCTTCGTTATTTAGATTCTGTGGTAGAATTCTTATATATATATATATATATATATATATATATATATATATATATAATATATTTAGTCCTCAATAATAAAAATACACTTTGAGAAAATAACAGGAGAAATTTTACCCAGTAAAATTCTTTTCTTTTCTTTTTTTTCGCTGAATAATTTTTTTCATCATCCATTAATATTTTATTTAACGATTACTGTTATAATTTTTAATGCTCAATAAAAAGTAATAATTCCCCTACAGATATTTTATACCCACTTTTTCAGAAATTTGGTACCATTTTCTATTTTCTCACTTTAAATTTAATATTTGAAATTAATTAAAACTCCAATTTACTTAATCACAACAACATAATGGTCTATTTTATTTTTCTCCAAGCAAAAGACGTATACTTAAAGGTCAGGAAAAAAAATTCCTATGAAAATAATCTATACGTTAAAGAAATATATATATATATTTGAATAAGTCTTTATTGAATAAATATCTCACTTCTCATTAATACCATGCAATATAAATCAACAATTTTTTCTAGAAAATAATTGGTTTCGTTCAGGACATTGGTTATTCTTCAAATCTGTTAACATAGCTAGGTTAAACATTATCTGAAGGAAAATGTCAATATAAGTTTTGAAGAGAGGTTTCACTTTCCGGGTGATAGAACTTAGCTACGAAGTACCAAGAATATAATCGAAAGCTGCAAAGTAAAAGTCAATTTTTAGTACAATTTCTTTTTTTGGTCCATAGTCTCGGAGGAATTCGCAATTCAGATTTTTTTTTCTTTCGATAAGTGAATTGGGTGCACTGAAGCGATTCATTGACTTCTTTCTCTATTTTATTATTATCGAAGAAATTTGCTTTCTTCTTGTGGTAAAAGTCAAAGTTCTTGAGAAATTTTTTCAATGTAAATTTTATGCTTTTTATCTAAATTTAAAATCTATAATTTCTACAATTTCCAATAATATGATTAAATATTTATCATAGATTCTCTAATTTTTTAACAACTGTGCATTTGAATACTGAATCTTAGGAATAAATGTTTTTGAGACCTGGGCAGTCTTAACTCACATATCATTACTCATTATAGTTTCCGTTGTTAGTTGCATTAACAATATTGTTCAAAGAAAAAGTGCATGTGAATTCCTACAAAATAGACGAATCACTTTTAAAAAAGGTTTAAACAAGTAAGAAAAAAAACTCTTCTGATGATGAATTCACACATGAAACAGTGAGAAGCTATACTCATATTAAAATTTTTATGCTATTGTTTAGTTTGTTTAAAATCTGATTAAATTGAACACTAGAGCTATTATTGGACTGAAACTGTAATTTTAAATTTCAGACAGATTACGAGGTGGATAAACGAACCAGAACTGCTTTTTCAACCTCCACACCACGCGAGTGAGAGGATGGTCGGCCTATAACAAAGCTGTTCTTTTTTGCAATCGATTCTCGGACCTACAGGTTTCCGGTTTCAAAACCTAAATCTTACTATCGTCCCCGAGGCCCAATTCTTAACCTAATGTCATATTAGCAGATTTTTCTATTCTCTTATGAGCCTTTTTCATCAGCTTTTTGACATGTTGCAAGTGCAATAATTAAAATCAATGTCATTTTCAGCCGGCCACCTACGACAGAGTTTAGTGCGTCTTCCTCGTCATCTGGACGCCCCAGATTCTAGTCCCGGACAGGGAAGGATTTTCTTCTGTGTTCTATCTGTGAAGTCTGTGAATGTGCTCCCCCCCCTCCCCCTGAAAATGGGGGCTGTTCCAGCGGATATGATACGCATTTGTTGTCGTCGTATTTGTTACAAGTCAGATTTCTGCTCTCGGCTGTTCAGGGGTTCATACTCTAAGAATGTACTGCAACCCTCCTTCCTTTGTTAAACGGACACGCCATCACCATCATACCATTTTCAACTTTCCAGACAGAAAACCTACTCTTTTTTTCTGATCTAATAATGTCTCTATAGAAAGTTATTTATTTTACAAAAAAAGTTCTAAATCCATTTTCCTTCACCATATTTGAGAAGGATATGTCAAATATTTAAAATATATATTACTTATCTTTATGCAATGTATTGGCAAAGTTATAATATCATCTCTAACAGTTTCTGTAGCGATTCAAGCTGCAAAGGCCTGCTTTCAATTTTTTGTATCTCATCATGGATTTTTTAAAGACTATATATATATATATATATATATATATAATATAAACAGCTTTGACAAATTTTCCTTCCTTGTAAATTCGAAATTTATCTTTAAGGATTGAGAATGGTATTTGCATATCTACATGACAATCTTTTGTATGGTGATAACTTCAGAATAAAAATGCAGTTTTTTGAAATATCAACAGGATTTACATTTTAAAAGATTTCTAGGAAAGACAACAAAAAAAAGAATATTTATGGAGTTCCTTCGCCTTGGAATGTGTCAACAAATTTTTACAAAAGTGATTATTTTAGTTGTCCTGATTTAAAACAAAAGTGATCCTTTTGTATGGTTTTTCTTCCAATATAAGGAAATGAAATCAAGACTCTGTATTATATAGTATTTACAGAATTTTATTAATTAAAACTTCTAAATGATTTTTAATGGTTTTTGTTCAACAATACGGAAGTTTAAGGCATTGATTTCCTGGGTCTGTGAATAATTTAATTCTATTTAAAGGCAACTGTTTATTGGATATTAACTTAATCTAAACAGGTAACAGGAGTCCACGTAGATATCTATACAAATTGGCTTCACATTGTTTAAAAAGTTTCCTTGGGCAAAAATCAATTTTTTATAAATCTAAGATGCATAAAATTAATAGAACAACTCCGTCTTCCTGACTTTCTTTTGTAATGCTTGTTGTAAAATGTTGGGTAACATGATCCTTAAAAAATAAGAAAACGAATTAAATATCCAATCAATTCTTTGCAAAATTGACGGATGTGTCGTTTCTGTCAAAGAGCTCGAATTAATAAATTTCAAAAACTATTAGAAAGCTTAGAGATCCCTTATTTTAACTTCTTATTAAATCTATTACTTATTCGTTATCTTCGTAATGTAGTTTCATTTTTGGAATTGATGTTATTCGCTCTTAAGTTAAAATAGACCTTGATTTTATTTTCTGAAACTTACAAACAAATGACATAGTCTCCTGTTCATACGATATCTTAGGTAGACATTTATCACCTAAGTAAAAAAAAATGTCTACGCTTCTCAGTGAATGTTTTCTAGAAAGTAATTGAGAGTGGCAGGTAACAGAAGAGGCATGAATGCACTCCAAGTCCCAAGCGGCGATGCTGATACATTATTTCACTATTTTCTTGCAAAAAAGCTACAAAATGTCTTGATTCTCAGGATATATGTTTATAGAGAAACCTTTTTAAATATCAGCTTTAAGTCAATAGCATACATGTAGAATCTTTATAAAAAATATCTGAAACTTTTAGAAAGATTTAGCTTTCCCTATTGTAAGAATTTTGAATAAAAGCAGCTGAAAAAGGTAAGAATGCTTTCATTTTACTTTCAGAGAATCTCAAATACAGCTAATGCATCTTTTTTTATTAAAAATGCTAGGATATTTTTTAAAACAATTTTTATTATTTTGCTATAGTTATCCTATTATGTTTTTTAAAGTTTAACTATGGCTGTAAATTGGACATCTATTATAAAAAGTAATGATTTTTTATATTTACCTTCGGATTATATGTCCGTATTTTCTAGAAATACTACTTTTGGATCTGACTATTGTAACTTACATTTAACGTTTCCTACGTCTGCTCTGATTTATATAAATCAAATGTTAAATGATTTTTAAAAAAATCAATTGATTTCAAAACAATTAACATTGATTTATATAATCAATGTTAATTGTTTTGAAATCAATTAATTTTCTAACTTTTTCTCAGTGATCAAACTTTTTCTCAGTGACAGGTAAGGGACTCTCAGCATGGTTTTCACTGATTTCATTAAGATTACTCATTAAATTAAACCTCGTTTTTAAAATAATTATTAGACTGTTTACTCATTTTACAGGGTAATCCGATGAAGTTACTAATTATATTAAACAATATGGATATAAAAAAATTGCAGACCACACAACTCATGTATTTTAATAAAATTGTCTTAATTTTTAATTTAATTACAAAAAAGTAAATTTGGGAAATATTTACATATTTTATTGTCTGAAGAAGCAATAATTTTTCAACTAACCTTCATCGGAATTCTATATTAAAATGATATTCAGGAAATGGTTCTTATAGTTATATCTATGTATCCCTGAAAAAAATACGAACAATTAGTTTATTTGGATAAAAATTTTAATTTTAAAACTTGATTGTTTAATTTAAAAATTTGATTGTCTGTAAATTTATCATTGGATTATATGTCTACATTTTCTAAAAATGCTACTTTTGGATCTGATTATTATAACATATTTAACGTTTAATTATTTTTTGTTGACATTTAATTAATTTTTGTTGAATTAAATGTGTACATTTTTTTCACTGGCAGAAAAGGAAATCCCGACATGATTTTCAATGATTTCATTTGGATTACCCGTTAAATTAAACCACATATTTTCATTAGTATTTATACCGATTACTAATTTTACGTATTATCCGATGCAGTTGCTAAATATATTAATCATCAAAGGAGTATCAATTTTCTTTACAGATCGCACAAATCATGTATTTTAATAATATTTTATAAAATTTCTAATTGAATTACAAACAAAATACTTTTGGAAAACATAAGCATATTGGCATCTAAAAAAACAATTTTACAAGAAACCTTCATTGGCATTCAGTATAACAAATTTTCAAGAAATGGTTATTGGACTTATATCTCTGAATATCTAAATCAAATATGGACAATGATTTATTTTGATATTAGTTTTAATTTTAAACAAATATCTATAAGTGAAGTATTTTTTAAATTCAAATCAAATATATTTTAATTTATAATTAAATTTAAGAAATAATTAAATTATATTTAAATTTATAATTTGTAAATATATCAGTTATACCGTTATGATGTCATCGGTAATAATGGCGTTGTTAATTGTATTCTTATTTGTCTCAGTGTTTTCTAATGAATATTATTAACTTTTATTGCAAATAAAAGTATTGTGACTTATATCTGCAATGCATATATTAAAAATCTATAACAGCTGGACAAAGCATTATGCTATTTATTTAAATGTATGAAAGACGACCTTAAAAGGCTCTTCTCTTTATATGAAACCCTTTTTATTAATGTGAATTTCATTGTTAGGTCGCTTATATTTAAAATAAATTAATTATCTCTCTTCATATGTTTGTGCTCGAAGTATATGTTACCGGATATGGTACTTCCACGATAGCTTTAGATTTTGATGCTATAGGGCATCTAATATAGAGTGAACCAATAGGACCATTTCTTCCAATAACACTTCTTTGTAGACAAAAGTTCATTAATCTGTTAAGAAAAGAGTTAGTGCCTTGATCTTCTGCGCGTGAGTCACTAATACTGAGTCTTTCATAGATTTATAGGACGGTTTCCGCTAAACACAATTCCAACAAATATTTGGAGGGATATTTGTCTGTTATTTGTTTTGTATTTTTTAAATTAATCCTAGACATTCAAATACTGATAATTTTATTATTTAGGTTTAGCAGATTCAAGTTTAAATTATTCACGTAATTATTTCAGCTATGATGCAAATTAAACACAAACGAGTAAGTCTCCCTATAAATTTGAGAAAAGTCATTTTGTTCTCTAAACCTATTTTTCACATGATGTAAAAATTCATCAAAGTTTTCTTTTATTAGTTGGAAATTACTTGTATTACATTTTTGATCGTGAAATACAGTGTTGAATTAAAAAATTAGATAATATCTGGTATTTATGAATAATGAGAATTTATCGACGTTTAATGAGAAAATATTTATTTTGTAACTATATTTATTCATTTAAATTTTGAAGACACTTTTTAAAAAGCACCAGCTTTAGTTGTCATTACAACCATCTTCCTAATGAATCTTTAATTCATTTCTAATGAAAAATTGCATTTCAATTTTGTATTTTTATAGTTTTAGGAATTAAACATATATTTAGTGTTTTTGCTCAGAAGCAATTTGGAAATTTATCCCTGAGCGTTCTTTCAACTCTCATCGATTATTTTAATATCAATTTTTATAGAAAATGTAAATTATTCACTGTGTAATACTTATTCGATGGAAAATCAATTTATGACAAAAATTGATCCCTGGACTTTTGTTCCTTTTCTATTTTTTGACTACCATTACATGTCAATATCTAAATGCCAGAATAATATATAGGTTCAGGTATATAAGCCATTTATTCAAATAAGTTCTTAAACGTAGAAAAAGTATTTAAAATCTAAATGAAAGAGACACAAATACAATGCACAATTCAAAGCACACATGCTGAAGACCAAGTCAGACCGTAGGGAAACAGAAATTAATACTAGAAATCAGAAAAATGATCAAACATGTTATATCTAAATTTTCTCGGTGATTTTTTTTAATATAAAGAGAGAAACGTATTGCATGTGAGTGCTAAAATCTGCACCTAGATTCCTCATCTCCTCTTATTTTCGATTTTATTAAAATATACGAATAATAATGTTCAAAACGCTTAGTTAGTAATGATATATCATCAATGATTCTTCAATTTATATATATTGAGGATTGCAATTGTTAAATCAATATTCATTACCATAAATATCATTCTCATGATATCTCGCAATTCCCGAAGATATGGAAGATCATAAGAAACCTGCTGGCTACTCATATTGCGGTGGAACATTATTAGATGAATGGGAAAAAAAGGAAATACTTCTGAAGAAGAATAAATTTAGAATATATTATTTAAATTTTAAAGTGCGAACTCTTTGCACGAATTTAATCACTGCCAGGAATCTCTTTCAGAACTTTAATTAAAGGTGGATAAAACTTTTTCTTACTTTCACTTTCGATAAGAACTGTTATTAAGATTTTGATGTTTCTTTTAGAAGCCTTTGCACTTGATATTTCAGATATCTCTTGCTTAGACATCCTCTAAGATCTCTTAGAAGTTTTAGTCCATTTCCTTAAATTTAAGCTTTCAATCCAATAGATTTATAATTAAATAAATGTCTCGTTGAATAGTCAAAAATGCTCATTAAGAGATACATTTAACTTTTAATTTGGGAAGACGGTATTTTAGATCGCTGAGGATGAACTTTTGATCACTCCTATCTATTTTTAACTCATTCGAATGGATTAATCATGTACCTTCTTGTTTCATGACCTTCAGATGCTCATGCATTTTTCTAACAGCATGTTGCGGAGGCTTTTTAAAATATTTCAGTCATTTCTTTGCGCAACGTCATTGAGATCACACTCCCCCCCCCTTTTTAGTGTTCCGGTATTATACAAGACTTAGCAAACTGCTCTAAAACTTGATACTTGAAACATCATCCGACCTACTGACCTTCTTTATGAGTCGTAGTTTTGAATGTTTTTAAATGATGCAGTGACTGATTTTAATGTTGAGAATAATTGTATAGAAGGTTTTTTTCGACGACCCATTGTCAATATTTTTTTTTATTTTCCAAATAATTGTTGAATATTCCATTATAATGCTTTCTATAAACCTTTGTGCACTGGAAAAATAAATATGATTTGAAAATAAAATAGTAATATCTTTTTTCAAGTATATTATTTGCTGCAACATTTAATTTGAGAAGAAAATGTATGTTCAAAAGCAATTATTTTTCACAATGATAATGACACAATGATTTTCACAATGATAAAAGTTCTAAAACATGTGTATATTTCAAGATAAATATTTGCAGTATATATTACTTTTTTTATCTTAATAATTTCATCCGAAAGTTTGATTGGAATGTGAAGAAAATGCTGTTTCGTAGATCGCGCCACCTCAGTTAGGGGTTAATAGTTAAATTAAAATAGTTTAAATTCCGTTTATCCGTTTAATGCAGACGATATCATTACTATTAATTGGCGATACACACATTTTTTTTAATGATTCCTGCCTATGTATGTGGTCACTTTAATAATAGTTGTTGCAGCAGCCTTATGGAAACTAATGTTGCAGTCTGAACTGTCATCAGTATCATTACGACCTGAATTCTCAAATAGGAGGTATGTGCTGAAATATAAGAGATATATCTCGACCTAATAACATCATTGTGTTTCACCACGGAAATTAAGTCTTGGTTTAAATCAGAAGGCTCATATTCACGTATTCGTGGGATGTGGGAATAATTAATTTTATTTTTAAAATGTTATAACTAACAAAGTTAATTTAATGACCGCCTCGTCACATAACTTTGGCTTAGTGACCAATATATCAATCCAACTTTTTTAACATCACGTGCGCCACTTAGGTACTATACCATAAGTGATAGACCAGCAAACAATGTTATTATTTCTTTACCCACTAGAGTATGGAGAACCTGTTCACATATTCGCCAACATAGTATCTCTATAGATAAAGAAGTGATTGTCCCCTTCCCCCACCAATGGAATAATTAGGATAATTAAGAGAAACACCTATCCGCTATAGATATAAATTTATTGTTATATTTATTCATCCTACGTATTGTTTTAATTTATAGATTTTATCTGTTATAGGTACGTTTTATAATTTTATTGCATGTAATAGATGCCGGATTTTAGTCAGATTATTTCTCTTAGTATCTTTTTGTAAAAGGAAATAAACTTCTATTATAATTACTTAGAATTATATTGGGAAGCTGTATTTTTTCCACACATTTTTTGCAATATTTTTACTTGGTCTTAAGTGAGCAATAAAACCAATTGCTGTCTAACATAGTTAATTTTCTTTAAAGGTAATATGTTTTAAAATCACTAACAATAGATCTCCTGAGTGCAATTATCTTCAGATAGATTGCAGTTCAATGCTTTTTCCATTTCCTTTTTTTTTATAATGGCTTTTTAAAATATATATCAAAAATCGCAACGTAGTTGTAATTGAATTGGTATTGTATACTTCCCCCATATTAATCTTCAGAACGTAGACCAAATAGATACTGAACACATTTTTAAATTTATACTAGAATAACAATCATTTTATACATGAATAAGCAATCTATTGAAAATAATAGATGTAAAATTAGAAATGATATAGCTGTTGTAATTATTATAAAATGAATATCATTATTCTTCCAAAATACATAGGTGTCAAATAAATCTTCAAGAGACATAGGTTTAGAGAAATTAAAAAGGTATAATAATTAAATGCGCTTTATTATTATTATGAAAACCATAGTAAATACACAGTATGGATCAAACTATTAATGGATATTTAAAAATCTTGGTTTTCCCTATATTGGCTGAAAGTTCTTTTCCCATGACTTATCTGTATTCATAATTTTTATTAATTTAAAAAAATCATAATATAATAAATTTATTTTTAAAATGTGAATCTTCTTTATACAAAAAATATGTGTATTTTAAATTAACATGCTAAATAATATAATTCATTTTTATTCTTTTATTTAACTTATTTATGAATTTATTGAAATAAGCAAATAAATATATTTTTTTATTTTTTTGATAACATTTTAATTACTTCTCTTATTGAATAATTAACTAGCGTTTTTAAACATTTTTAAGAATAAAAGTATGGCAACGTTCAAGAAAGATGAGATTTCAGCCAAGAGTTTCTTTGTTGCATATAAATCAGGCATAATGCTTGTGTCTACTCTAAAATACGGGACATCGAATTTTCTTTGTATCAATGAAAAAGCAATTTTAAATACATTAAGAGCTCTGGATCTTTAATGACAGTATAGGAAATCAAATTCACCCCTTTACCGTATATATTTAAATACTTCGCTTTATTAACATAATACAAAGTTTCTTTCTATATATATATATATATATATATATATATATATTATTGGAAGAAGAATAGGACAGTTGAAAAGAAAAGGACGAACCATTATCTCTTTGTTTTATAGATACGTTTCCCTGATGATTTCTGGATGGAAATCTTTTAAAGAATTATGCGTTATTTTGAACTTTTCTCTGCTTGGCAACTGTAACATCCAGTAGAAATTGAGAAATTTCGATAAATACTTGTAAATATCCACTTTATGTAGTATTTACATTGGTTTTAAATATTACAAATCGCTTCAAAAGTTAAGTGAATGCAATTTTGGTGAAATAATAAAATTTGTAAGCTGTTGATACTTTTCAGCATTTATATTTCAAACATTCTTATTAATTAAAATCTATAATATATATAAATCAATCAATCTTTTGTATAAAATTAAAATAAAATCAATTTTAGCATGTTTAAAGCTGCATAGGCCAAGAAAAAGTCAAATCCATCACTGAAATAAATTCTGGTTTGAATCCCATCCTGATGGTGACCCTTGAAAAAGTTTTCAGGCTGGATTCAAGAAAAAAATGTATCGAAAATGAATGAAAAATATATCGAAATGAATGAATGGCTTTTCTTTCTTCATTTTTTCTTTCTTTCTTCCATTTATTTTTCCCCCATTTATTTTTAAAAACAGGAATGATAATTTAAAATTAGAATTCATAATCTGAAAAATGTTTATAAAAAAATAAGAATATTAATGTGTGCTAATTTAAGATTAATATATCAAAAAATGGAAATGCAAACTAAATTATCAAAAATAGATAAGAATAAACATGAATTAATTAACTAACTTATTAATTAATACATAAATAATTTTATTGGTTAATAGAATGAGGTTATTAAAAAATCCTGTAATTTAATATTTTAAAAATAATGTTGAACTTTGCAGAAAATATGTCATGCAATTATCTATGTCTTATGTAGTAAACTGAAATTCTGCGCGATAATTTCAGTTTATCTTTTAATTCAGTCGTAATCATGTCTAGACGGATTATGACTGAGTCAGTGAACCTCTCAACTGCAAATGTAAATAAGGATTCGTTTTATACGATCGAAGAGTGGAAACATCATTGAAATTTATCCGCAGCTCCATGGTGAAAAGACAATGTCTTGTTAAATTATTACAGCAATTTCTGAGAATGGGCATAAATATATTGATGACGTTGAGTGATTAAAATGATTATCATCTGTTACAAATTCTGAATCACTGCATGTATCAATGAGGTTGGATAGAATTTCTTTACAAAAGGCATGGAAATATTTTTTCTTTGAATTTTAGCTTAAATGTCGATGGTGATTGCATAGAAACGTAGATATTCTTACAAACTACAAATAACAACAACCTACAAACTACGAATAACAAAAGTTTTTTAATAAAAGTTTTATCAAAATTCATTTTTTGAAACAATGCTACTTACTTTTTATTGATCCTGGTATTATAAAATGTATCTGAATTGCATCCGGAATTTAAATTTAAAATTTCCTAAGACAAATATAATAAATTTAAACTCCTATAATGGCATAGATATATTTTATTTTAGAAATCTAAGATTTGATTATTGCTTAGAGTAGACTTTTATTGGTTCTCTATAAAGAAATTGATGGTATTGAATTCTTTATTCTTAGAATCACTGTCGTATTATATTTAACCTACTTTTTAAATTTCAAATTTATCAAATAATTATAATTTTTTATGCTGATTGCTGTCACTAATTTTTTGTTGGGTTAGTTCTAAAAACTTCGAATACTCATTTTCATTAAGTAAAAAAAAACCATTTAATCATGTATGGGAAACAAAAAAACAATTCAAATAAATATGGTAAATGAAATTATTTTTACAAAAATGTTTCGTAATAACAAGTTCCCCTTATTTCTAAGCAAAACGAAATTTACAAAATCAGTATATCCGTTTAAGACTTTCAGAACTATTTTTTGTTCTCAAAAACCTTTATAGAATTATATAAGATATTTTATAATTTTGTACAATATTTTGTCCTTTGACTCATATTTCAAGTATTAGGGAAATTTTATATTTAAAAAATTGCGATAAATCTTACAACACAATTAGTTAAAATTATGTCATTTCTTAGCTAAGTTTAATTAAAATCAGAATGTTGTGTAATATATTCTTAAATTTAAAACTGTATTTGAATATAAATGATGAAGATATAATCAAGAATTTATCCATAATTAATATTTTATTCATTTAATTAATCTTCCATAATTAGTTGTTCTCTTAACAATAATAGTCAAACTGAATAACATTTCCATTAAATTATCATGATGTTAAAATATTCATAGAAATTCATTATAAATTTATCCTTAACCTCGGCAGTCAAAATTACAATGTAAATGGCTTGACTATATTGGGAGAAAGGTATTAACGATATTAATTTCAATTTATCAGGAATTGCAGTAAATATATTATGATTCGGATAACTCAGTTGCATTATATATTTCACGGAAACTAGTTAGCTCGTTTGTAAACTATATTCTAAAACAAGGAAATTTTCAATATTTATCCATGTTTTTATACAAATAATAAATTAATAATTTTTTTAAATTTAATATTACTGAACAAAATTGTTCATTTTCTCCATCTCTAAATTTTAATATTTGTTAGCAACCGTAATGTATTTTCATTTAACTTAGAATATGTATCCGCGAAACTTACTAATTTTTACGGTTTAAAAAAAGTTTTAGACGTATAAGAAAATAATAAATCTAACTTAATTAGCAAATTTATAAGATAACTGATATTATTTTAATAGTCGATATTACACAATGTCATTAAATAATAATAATAGACATTTTAATATTGGAAAAATACATTGTTTGTATATAACAATTTATTAATAACTAGCACTTCTTTGCTTGCGAAGTATGATATATTTATATTATACTTGATAGAATCAGATGACATTGCATTGACATGGATATAAGTTTCTATTTTTATTGAAATATCGATTTTCTATTAAAAAAATTTCAATTTTAAGCAATATATTTAATTTTTAATAAGTTCTTACTGTTAAAATGTTGTTCATACTGTTAATAATGTTAAATATTCTTAAAATAAGGGTTTAAAATGCTTTATATCCCTTTGAACGATTGCATTTGGGAAACCAAATGAAAAAAGTGGTTTTATGTTAATTCGGCATCGGCTGTTGATTTGATGCCTTATTCAATATTCTATTGCGCATACGAGTTAGTCATGCTTATTGCTCCTCACGACGCAAATATCGACACACTTAAATATATAGTAAACGAGGAATGCAAAAAGTCATCCACGTCATCTAATCAGGTGAAAAAAATGATGAAATTTGATCCAGAATAACCGTCAACGCAAAATAATAAAATGAAACATTCCCAAATATAATATTGGAATTTCTGAGGAAGCAAAAGTATTTGCTTTATTTATACTATCGCTTTACTTTGAAAAAAACTTTAGTTAAAAATTGGTTTATTTTATATTTAAATTAATAGTCTTGATATTCGTTTAATATTTTAACCTTTATATTAAAAATTTATAATAAAAATTATCAAACAATTTTACTTATTTTTCAAAAAGTTGTAATACGATAATTTTGGGGGCTAAAAAATATTAAATTATATGAATCAATGTATACATTATTGAGTTTTGAAAACATTAAAATATGGTAATGGTATCAAGAAATAAATTGAAAACAAATCTTGTCACTCTAAAATATTAAAGAATGAATGATAATTGATTGTTGAGTACCATTTTTGCCAGCGTTAAATAAATAAAGTTAATTTCTAAACAAAAATATATTTGTTTTATTTTTAAAATGCTTTTGAAATGTTATAGTAAAGTTCCGAATTCAGATTGTTTTTCGTGTGTGGCAACATGTAGAATAAAAAAGGACAACGAGAAGCAGCTGGGACAACTCAACTGAAGAAAAGAAGAAAAAAAACTAGGAGAGAAGGCAGACATGTTGAGAGGAGGAAAGAAAAAGAGGTCTTTGGTAGAAATGCGGATCTGAATGTCCAATTCATTATTGGAAAGTTGTTACTGTATATAGTTTTATTTCATCTTTTTAATTTGTGTTTAATGTGCCGTGCTGCTGTAGCAAAATGAATAAAGTAGCAGATGAAAAATCTTGGAGTGATCACTGAAGTCTATCACCGATGAGATACGATTCACTTTGTTTTGAAACCTCTATTATTGGACAAGTTTTACTGTTATTAAATGAATTATTTGGAAATTGAATAATTACAAAATAGCACTACTCAAAAAAGTACTTAAAATATTAGCAGATGCATCATTTTTAAATAAATGTTTATACATTACTCTCTGAGATTTCTTTCTTTTGTAGTGCACGTATTTAAATGCCACACAATGTGATTTGGTTTGTGGCGTCAAACTCATGAAATATTGATTACTTCTCCAAACATCAATTTAGAAACCGCAAATATTCGAGCAACCCGAAAAATTAACTTTCAGTCAAGACGAATTCTTTCACTTTGTACAAACATAAACTTCAAAAAGTAAAATTTTCCATTTCGACAAACATTCGTGGTTTCTAAATTGCAATTAGTTTGAGATCTCCTCTGAAGTTAAATAATAATGAAAACGTTTGCCTGTTTGATTGCGGTGCTAAAAGAATATTTTATGAAAATTACGATGTTTTAAACAAACAGTATGTTTACCTCTACAGATAAAATCATTGAGTGTTTGGATTTCTTTCGTTCGTTTAGTAATAAGACGTTTAAATGAGAATTTGTATGTATTAATTTTCAATCAATTGTTATTTAAAAAAAATATGGCTATCATGATTCATTTATTTGAAGAAGAGCTATTGCCTATTATAATAATAAATAGGCATACAGAAATATAGCAAACAAATAAAGAATTAATTTATTAATTTCTTAGAAATTCGAAGAACTCATAATTTATTTGCATGGTTCTTTCAGAATATAGATGAAACTTTAAGTAAAGAAAAATATAAGAATTTTAATGAAAATGTTCCAAAAATGTTCGACTTATATCAATCAAAGAAATTTTTTAATTTTATTAAGGTTTCAAGATTTTTGGTGCAAAGAAATAATGAAGAAACAAATAACTTCAATGAAAATTTTTAATTTTGTATGCAATTAATTTCAAGTATATTTTTGCGTAAAATTAATATTTTTAAATTTTCTTTTAATAGATGATTGTACTGTTGTAAGCATATTGAATAATTGTAATATATATAATGTAATATAAGAATTTATGTAACGTAGGTTCCATTCAATTACAATTCCGGTTCCTTATTTCTTATGTTTGTTTTACGAAATTCATTTGAGAAATTTGCAATTTATATGTGCATGGGTATTGCGATTTAAGATATGCGAATCAAAAATTTACCTGATTTGTGCTTCACATATTTGAAAACATAATTCGAGATGATTTATTTTAATTCATTATAAATAAGCTGGAATTTTTTCAAATTTTCCAAATTTAGTTAGAATTTTTGAATGTTTTCGTTTCTTTTTTCAAGAATGATAGTATAATTAATTTCATTCACAGCAATTACAATCATAAACCTGGAGATTCATTAGTTTAAACCTTATTGTAAGTTTTAACCTTATTTTAATTATTATTAATCATTTAAGGAGTTAAAAATATGCCCCCGCCCTAATATTTCAAAATTCAACTTAATATTAATTTTCTTTAAATTTAAATGTTAACTGATCTATTGGTTTTACGCTTAATAAATTTAAATTAAAAATAATTTGTCACAATATTAGAGTATTAGTTATATTATTGTTTAAAAAGTTTAAATATCTGAAATATGAGTAAAAATAAGTGAAGGAAACTTCAAAGATCTTGCGTAAGTATACCATTCAGTTAAAATAAATATTTATAAATAATTTAAGAAACGTAAAGGATCTATTGGTTTGAAAAAACATTTGTATTTCATAAAATTTTACTAATTATGTATTTTACTATTAGTGATATCGATATATTTCACAAATATCTATTTCGTATACATTTAATTTGAAATTCTTTTAATAACTGTTGTTGTTGTTACTTATCGCACTTGCCTATAGAGAAGCCTCCTGCTGATACAGTAGCAGATTTAAGTCAAAAGGAGCGTCTCTTGTTTATGAAGTAGCGCCATCTAGGGCCAAGAGTACGACTTAGATACACACTGACCACATTTGCTTGTACAACCGCTTTTTACAGGGGGCACAATCACACATCGCACAGATAGCACACAGAAAAACAGCCGTGTCCGAACCGGGACTCGAAACCGGGACTTTCGGTGTTGATGTTGATGTTGATGGAGTTTAATGGCGCTAAAACCACTTCTGATCATACAGCGCCAACGACAAGGTCTATGCGAGCCTATGGTTTGTAAAATTTTCACGTTTTAAAAGGTTTATCAAAATATCTGCTTTAAAACTCTATTTAAGGCCTTAAAAATATGTACAGAGGAACTGTCACATAGATTTAAAACATTGAAAAAATGATAAAATACTTAAATAAGGTAAAAGAAACCAATCGTTTTTAAAAACGTTAAAAGTTGAGGATGAGGTGCTTTATGAAGGATGTCTTTCAATACAAAATGAGGAGTATGAAAGTACCGAACTCGTTGAGAATCAAAACGTGGACACTCCGTCAGTATGTGCTGAACTGTCAAAAGGCATTGGCATAAAATACATCGAGGGGCGGGCTCCCCCAACAACAAATGACTCGAAACCGGGACTTTCGGAACACGAGGAAGACGCGCTACCTCTGTGCCAGGGAGCCGGCTTGACAGTTGTAGTTCTTAATAATAATA
>JAOUZG010040071.1:6343653-6359904 GCA_026289955.1 Argiope argentata
AATGGGACTCCCAGAGCACGAGGAAGACGCGCTACCTCTGTGCCAGAAAGCCGGCTGTAATAACTGAAATCGTATATATAATAATGAAATAAAAATGAAAATATTCCACAGATTTTAATCGTATAATAAGCCTTATTACAATAAAAAGTAAAATGATACACGAATAGTAATTAATTAATTTTGAATAAGTATAAGTCATCATTTTAATATATTATCATTAAAAAAAGTAGAAACGAGCAATTTATATAAAGTCTATAGATTATAATAGACAAACATTTAAAAATATTTCAAGGAACACTGCTAAAATGACTTATTGTATGTAACGAAAAAAATAAATAATGATAATTCTTAGATCTTCACAGAGAATT
Source organism: Argiope argentata (assembly GCA_026289955.1). NCBI lineage: Eukaryota > Metazoa > Arthropoda > Arachnida > Araneae > Araneidae > Argiope > Argiope argentata. Next base: position 6,344,022 of record JAOUZG010040071.1, read on the forward strand.
TTTATATGGAAATATTGGTAAAATTGGCTAGGCATGAATATTCTGAATAACAAGAAACTATTAGTTGTCGTCTTCTTATAAAATACTACAGAGAGAACTATATTAATGTGCAATTGTCAGAACAGAACACTATCTGGCAGAATGAGGACCTTCTAACCTTTCCTGGAACAGGTAATATCAGGGTTCCTCCTTCCCTCGTTCCCACCCACTCGTGAAGCTTGCTTCCTCCGAGAATCGGGGCCCCGTCGGATTGCGAGAACCTTACACGATAAGATAAGAACCGCTTCCAAGAATCAGGAAATATGATGACCGAGTGAACCAGAAAGATTATTGATAAATGAGCTATTTGATACCGCCTGCAAGCGTAGGTACTTACGGGTTGAAATAGATTATAGCGAATTTCTAAGTGTTTGCTTCTCTGATATTCGTTTTGCAATAAATATGCAAAATTGATGGTGATATTATATTTCCTCTGTTTACTACATACCATTATTTCTTGATGCTGAGAAACTTCCGATTCTAATATACAGGTTTTTGGAAGTGACTATTTGAAATTGGTAGTGAGTCAAATATTTAAAATGTATTAAATGAAACCTTTTTATTATTTTAATTTTTTTAAATCGTTTTAGTTATCAATAACAGCTAATAATTTATGGAAAAATTTTAAATTTTATACGCATTTGTTGGAATTAATTTAAATATAGGGCATAACATTTTATAAGCCAATAAGCTCTAGATAATTATTTTCTATGGCTTAGAAAATATCTGATTCTAATCTTCAGGTTTTCGGAAGTGACTTTATAAAATTGGAGTTGAATTAAACATTTAAAATGTATTAAATGAAACCTTTTTATCATTAATTTATTTTTTAATCGTTATAGTTATCAATAACAGTTAATAATGTATTGAAAAATTAAAAATTTTATACACATTTGTTGGTTTAATAACATTTGGCATAACATTTTGTAAGTAAATAAGCTCTAGATAATTGTTTTCTATGGCTTGAAAAAATACTATAAATTTTATTCAATAATTTTTGTAATGTTAATGGAAAATAATATTATAAAAATGTATATTTACTGTTTATATTTAAATGTAGTTTAATTACATTATTCTATGTATATATGTATTTTAAGCACGATTAGTTCTTAAACAATTAACTATTAAGATGCATATCAAACAAAAAAACTTCAAAACTGAATAAATAATTTCATTTTATGTAGTATTTTAAGCCATCAATATTCTGATGAATAACAGAATTTAGAATTTAAATGTAGATATTCAGTTCTATGCTTATTTAATAAAATATTCTTGAAACACGACTCAAAGAATCTCAGCCATTTGGGGAAAAAACTGATTTGAGTTATGGAAATTTGAATTTCATTATTTTATAAAAGCAAAAGAATTTTAGAATACTATGTTAACATCTAAGATGAATGTACACTTTTCAAGGCCGGTTTTCTGCACAGAGGTAGCGCGTCTTCCTCGTGTTCTGGGAGTCCCGGTTAAGGCATGGTTGTTTTTCTGTGTGTGCTATCTGTGAGATGTGTGAATATGTCCACCTTCCTATATAAACGGGCTGTGCAAGCAAATGTGGTGAGTGTGTTGTTAAATCGTATTCTTAACCTTAGTTGGAGCTACTTCAAAAACAAGAGGGATGGAATTAATTACTCATTACTCATTAATTACTCATTTTTATAAAATGAGTAATTAATGAATTATGTTGCTTAGTAATTTTCTTAGAAAAAAGCAGATTTTCCTTGGATGTAACTAAAAGAAACCATAGAATAGAATTGAACATTAAATAAAAATGAAGATAAAATGCGTTTTAATATTGTACTATTTATATTTGCTAAATTAATTTAGAATAAAATGCTTCAGCGATATTTAATCTATAAGAAATGATAAATAAATAAAGATTATGAACAATTTGAAAGTTTAGAATTAATTTAAATTTTTTTGAACTAAATCTTTCAGAAAACTAAAACAGTCATGGGCGTGTAACGGTGAAATTAATGTTTAAATGTTCGTTTCAAAGAGTCCCATAAATGCAACAGAAAATGTGATTTAGAATAATTCTTATTTCTTTTGTTTAAATGAAATATCTGAAAGTTTAGAAACTCAATGTTAATTATTGGCAAAGTAAATACTAGTCCATCTGGGTATCAGCTTTTTTCAATAAATGGACAGATAATTCTATTCATTTATAATAATAATAAAAAAAGGTCCATCTGAAAGTATTAGCATGTTATAATCTAAACAATTTGTAAAAATTATCAAATATTTACACCCTTATCTTACAAGATAAAAATATGCTATATTTAAACGACTTTCTAGATTTCAATGAAAAATTAAGGGTATTTTGACATTTGTTTTATAATAGCAACTAAAAGATTTGTTTCAAAGAAATGATAGTTAATCCAGTTTTGGTACTTTTTTTAAACCCAGCTATTTTGTAAAGAATATTTTTTTAGTGTTTTATCAAGAATTTACACAGCTATTCTATAATTCAAATCGTTACTTTGTTCAAAGAGTTTGATCATTGTTTTTCTATTGTGAATACCAAGAACAAAGCAAATTGTTCATCATATACTTAGTTCACTTGTGTAATATTACTGCTAAATTGAAGTATCATGAAAGAGAAATCACAGTTGGAAAACATATTACATTCAGAGCATGAATTGAATCACTGTTTGATGTCATGGGACTCGATTCCATTAGGAACATTTATGCATGCAATAAACTGGGCAAAAGCAAAGCAATAAAGTTTTTAAAAAATTAATGTTTGTCGCAATTTGATATTCAAAATGCTTTAATAAGGTTATCATAAATATAGAACCCTTGATAAGGATATTGATTTTAATTATATATTGCAAAAACTTTTGTCTAAAAAGGTCACCTAAAAGAAGTTAATATTAAATATAACACACTTATTTATTTGTTAAAGTAAAATGAATACTTCGTGTAAATGAACAGAATATAAAGAGAAAAAATAGGAAATATGTAGAAAAATGAAGTAAGTACATATTCTGTTTGCTTCTTGAGTTAATGTAAAAGAAACATTTAAGAAAATTCAGATTCCTTTTTAAAATTGTTTTTTTTAAAGTTGAAACATTTCAAGCTGCGCTTTTATACGAAATAATAATGCAGCACAAATAAATGAAAAGAGGCAACAATTTTCTGTAATGCAATATCTTTTCATGTCAGTCAAACTTCAGTGGATGAAAGAAAAAATCTTATTTTCGATGGATAAATGTGATTATAGACATTGCAGTTCTAAATGACATTTTCGTTTCTTTAAAAAGTGAACTACTTCTTGTCGTTTATCGGTAACCTATATGCCAGATGCAGAGAACCTAGAAACTCTATTATTATCTTGACTGCCAAGATAGCTTTTTTAAACATTTTAAAACAAATGTGTTATGTATTGAATAGTTAAAGCATCATTTATTTTCTGTATTTTGTGATCTAATATTTGAGTTGAAATCTTTCAAATGTCGTGACGAAAGACATCATGTACTTAAGTGCATTGATTTTTTGAAAGCATTATCTGATTGTGTCAATAAATTAAGAATGACTTTTAATTTGATCAATTTATCATTCTTTTATTTCAGTAAGATATTTTCATGTTTTGTAAGTATTTTTATCAATATAAACAAACATGAATGTAACAGAAATTATTATTTAAAATTCGTGATAAAAACAATTTTGATTAAAATAATGTTAATTCAACTGTTTGAAAATAAATAATTTCACTTATTTTGAATATAAATTTATCTGTAGTACTTGCACGGTTAATTTCTTCAAAATTAGTACATTTTTATTTCATGAAAAATTACATCTCAGAAATTAGAGTTTCAATCCTGTAGTTGGATGCATTGTACAGTGATAATATTGTAAGCTTCATTATTATTTTTTAAAGATGACTTGATTGGTTTTTCCTTTCTATTCTGTAACGTAACGATATATGCCCCCTGCAATGTACAAACAGAATATTAGTTTTTTAACAGTTATCATGTTAAGAAAGTATTCATTATGCTGAATCGAGTATAGTTTAAAATTTCCTAAATTAAAAAAAAATCAAACCCTCATGTTTATTTGGGGGAAGAATATGACATATTAAAAAGAAAAAAATAATATCTACAGATTTAGATAATTTATCTGATACAGGCTGAAATATTTAACAATTACATTTTAAAATGAAAACAAATAATTAAATGTTATTTTGTTAACAAACTTAATATATGTTTACCTATATCAATTTATAATGCCATTTCGGTCGTATAAAGGCTTTATATAATTTTAAACAATGAATAGTTGTAAAAATGATATATTATTGTTTCTTAACTGTAGAGTTTCCTCGTGTTTTAGACTAAATAAATATTATCTATCCAAAACAACTGGAAATATACAATAATTTCACACGAATAGTTAGTTAATCTTCAGTATAATGTATCCTTCAGTTCAGCGAAGATTTTATGAGTTTAACTGCTTGCAGTTTTGGTGATTTAACACACTTTTATATTTTAACGAATATAAACAGTCTAATTATTGACAAAGTAATTCTTACAAACGTCTATCAGCAGATAAAAATCCTCCTATCCAGCTGCAGGTTTCTAAAGAGTCGAGTTAAATAAGTTTCCTTGAAAAAGAAGATACTTTACGGAACTCCTGTATTTTAATTAGAATCGATGATAAAGTTTGTTTCTTAAAATGGAAAAAGGCACCTGGCGACTCTATCATCTATTTCTTTTTCTCTCTTTTTTAAAAATCTCAATTAAGAAGTAAGAGACGGAAAAAAATATCTGTATTATTGTTGTTGTTTATAAACAGCTTCGGATGGATTTTTTTTGTATTTTAAGATGAGATAATAAGAAATATATCGATTTGTTAACTGTAGAGTAGTCGTTCAGTTAACAGCGTTTCAGAATAGGGCATAAAAATATCTTTTAAATTGCATATTTTAAAAACTGAAATTAAAAATTCATGATAGTAATTATAAGGCTATATAATGCAATTTTAATAACCATGTTTTTATTACTGTTCGGACACTATTTTTATTATTATCCCATTATAAATTCTGATATTTTACGATTAAACTTAATTTCTTATGAAGATTTATAAAAAATGTATGGAATTTTTAAAAGCCTAAGAATTTGAATATTTCTCGAATCCGCTGTGAAAATATTATTCACATTTTTTAAAAATATTTTGAGAAAAAATAAGTAGTAAAATGAATAGAAAATTATTTTGAAATTCACAGTATTTAAAAATTTAGAGAAATATGAGCAAAAATTATAAATAATTAGTAATTATTTTCAAATACACTGCAGTTGTTTGCATGCTAATCTGAGGTTTGATTTCAAGGCTAGTTTGGAAAGACTTTCCTTTGCATGACCTCCTTTTGTCCTTGATCTGATAAAAAGGATAGAGACTTTTGTTGTTCTTTCCAAGTTTAGACATAATTTAAACTTTTAAATCTTTTCTGATATTTTACTTATTTTTGAAAGTTTTGTAGCATATTTTGTGGTACGCAAGGAGTTTTGTTTTGTTACATAAATAATAAATAAAAAAGAAATATTAACCATTGATTGATTGTTTAACATTTTTTTAGATATCGAAAAGCAAAACTTTTGTTGAAAAGTTCTTTATAAGTTGAGTTAAGTGTATATGGAAATAAATATACAATCATAATTTATGTAACTATTTCAAACGTGTATGTTTGATCATAAATTCCAAAAAAAATCAGACATGTTTTTTAGAGATTTATTTACAAATAGATATCAAACTTTGAAACATAATCAGGAAATTTACAATTCTGAAATCTGTTCTTAATTTAATAACTGGTTGAGATAGGAAATAAAAATTTATTAATTCTTAGTTAATAAGTTAATTGTATATCAGAGATCACCTAACCGAACCTTTATTTCAAATTCGATACATTTTTTTAAAAATATAGTCTATGAATTTAAAAATATGAAAATCGAAATTTATTGTTTTTGATAAAATTTTGAGCTTTCCATGATAATCTTGCTCATTAAAGAAATTTCTGTTTGAAGGTATTTGACTTCCTAAAATTCTTATACGAAATATTAAAAAAATGGTAAAGTGTTGTAATATTTGATAAAACATTTGAATAAATCAACCTTTAATTTCTGAGCAATTTTATTTTTATTTTCCCATATAAAAAGTAAAGAGAAAATATTATAATGATAAAAAAATTGAGCAAAAAAATTTGAAGACAGTTGCTTTGAAATACGTCGAAAAGAAGTGCCTGCATCAGGACAACTCACATGTATAAAAATTGTATAGATGAAATTTGTTGTTTTAAAGTATCATCAGAAATATAGATATGTGTCTAAATTTGTGCCTAATTTGACAATAAATGGTTATTTTTAATGGTTTATGTAATCATATTTACATACATTCACAAATATATATCTTTGTATCTGAAAACAATAATTCAAAAATGGAATTATTTAAAATATGGGACATGGTTCTTATGGCTAACATTTCAGATCTAATTAAAAATCTGCCCTCCAAACAAGCGAATCGAGTTTTCTTCATTATGCTGAAAAGCATAAAATATGCTAGTTGATTCTGAAATGCATCGAGATGAAGTATGCTTGTATTCCTGTATGAGAAAGGGAGAATTTGCAAATATATTAATATTTATGGATGAAACGTTTTTCCTGATTTATCATCAGAATTGGAAAGCCATGCCAAGGCTGGCACCAAATACTTCAAGTGGTAAAGTTAATTATTGACCTAAATATTCTTATATATAGATCGACAGCGTAGTGCAAATGTATAGAGATAAATATTCACCACATAGGAAAAAATAATTCAAATAAATAAATTTATATATAAATCTACAAATAAATGCCAATAAATCTATAAATGTATTAGTAAATATATTTATTTTTTTTAATTCTACTTAAAAATTTATAAGCATATATGAAAGTTACGAATAGTTAAAAAAATCGAAGAAATTTATCAGGTATTTTATAAAATCATTGTGGTATTCACTTATTATTGAACTAAGTGCATAATAAGAAGCATGCGAATATTTGCGTTGTTTTTATAGCAAATTTCATTGCATATAAGGTATGGAAAAGCATATACTCTAAAAAATTCGTTATTGATATTTTGAATTTCCTGAAAAAATGAAGTTTTATCACCAATACACAGAAATTAGATAAATTGCTTCCTTCAAAGAAATCTTTATTGTTCGTGAACATGCTTCAATTATGAACAATTGATTGATGATTAGTTGTCAAAGTATTTTTTAAATTGAACTGATTTGCGTAATAATCTACATTAATAAATAAAATATTATTATTATATTCCTCTCAACTCTCTAAAAATTGCTGCTGTAATTCATGACTATCACTTCATACCATTAAATCACGTTATTCATCGAAGGAATAAATAAAAAAATCTGACTTCAAACAAGCCACAATCTTTAAAAAAAGAAAAAAAAACTAATAATTTGGTGGTGAATATTCTTCGCTAATATTTCCCTCGGCCTGCATTAACTATCGATTATCTCTTAAATGAAAATTTTCATCATTAGGTTTTCACTCTTAGTAAAGTGTAGATGAGGCCTTTCTTTCTTCTGTTACAATATTATCCTTCCTGAGTGTAGTCGTGACTTTTTTTGCCGTCTAAGTTCTTTCAGATCAAGTAATACAGAGTAAAATATGAGATAATTGATTCGAAGAAAGCTCTTTTTTGCATTAGAATTTTGAAACCTTATTTTGCATTAGAATTTACACTTTAATGAAATTAAATGTTGCGTAATAACCCCAAGTATAAATTTCTCTAGGAGTTAAAAAACTCTTCCTGTGAATTTAACCAATAAAATCCTATATTAACTTATTGTGCATGTTTGACATTTCCTTAAGTCAGTGAATTTTGAATCCACAGATTTATTTATTCTTTAAAGATTTCAAATATTGTCCCATTTAATAATCCATCAGTATGTAAAAATTTTAAAATTTCAAATACTTCAATTTGAAAGCGAGCATATTTTTTGGTATATTCTAAAGAAAAAAAATATAATAAATTTTATTTCGAGAAACTCTTTTCGTAGTTAATCTTTCTTGATTGTTTTCCTATCAAATATAACTTACAAAACTGAGCATCGTTCCAAGGAGATAAAATTATGATTATGATGGATTTTGGTTCAGTATTCTTTTCTAAATTGAACAACTATTCAGGGAAAAATTGTTAATTCATACCCCATCTTATACAAATCGTAATTAAATGCTCAGAAATAAAATAATATTAATCGAGATTCCATTAATACTCTAATACATTTGCTAATAAATATAAATACATATTTAAAATTTACAATTACAAAGAGGATTTACTGTTTTTATTAAAAATAAATAAATAAAATTAAAAAAAACTTTCTTTTTAGGACTTGAAATTATTATTCCCTTTGCTATCTCAGCATTAATTACTACTTAAGTGCAAATTTTAGTTTTTAAAAGGCATATTATATCAAGTTGATGTATCTATTAATTAGAATTTAAAAAACCTGCAAAAGTAATACTGAAAATCTAATAGATTTATTGAAGTTTGTAAATATTCCTTACACGAAAGATAACTCTGTAATTAAGCATTGAATGCGAAATAAAAAAAAGGTATCAAAAGCTAGATTAAGCTAATTTTTTTCAATAAATATCAGTTTCATATTTTCTTTGTTAAAAGTGATGAAACGAGAGTCCTTTCTCCTATTCCAAGTAAACAAATAAGCCCCATTTTAATTGTAGATCATTTTCAAACAATGATGCGGGTTATCTAGATTGTATATTAAATCAGTTTATTTACTTAAGTATGGATTCAACGCTTAAACAATTAACATAATATTATTCAGATTTTTGCAAATAATTACAGAATGCTTTTAAACTTTGATTTTTCCTAGTTCTTTGTTTGTAGTCAATGTATAATGCAAAAAAAATAAAATAAAAATTACTTTTTATGTAATTAAATTACTTTTTATGCCTTATTTACTTGCTTTATAGAGTCAAAATATTATGAATTATTGAAAATAAAATGGAAAGATAACTGACTTTTCGTTTTGTAAGTTGAAAAATTTTCATAAAATAAATTTATTGCTATGGTTTTTAACTAACCATCATATGTCTAAATGTTTGAATTTATGGATTTTATTCAACAAATATGCATATAAAAATAACGAAACCTTAGTTTCAATTTTATTTAGAAATTTCATTTCACTGAGTACAGTATGTTTAAAAAAATGGGAAAAATTACATTTTATGTGTATATGTTTGTCCATTTTGGATTTAGAACTTGCAGTCTTTAATAAGTTTCCCAAAAAATGCAAAACACTATACGGGTTTGGCCGTTCACATATTAAGCAATGGATCTTTATTTAGTAAATTACGAAACCATGATTAATAATTAATATTATAGATTAAATAAATAAAATATACATATTAACGAAATAAAAATTCTTCTATTTTGAATTAACAAGTAGTTTGAAATCTGAGCAGTAAACATATCCAAGAAAAGTAATTGAAATTTCATTTTTTAGGTTTAGAACTTCTTTTTAAGATAATTTGATCTTTTCCAAATAAAATCATCGATTTCTTCTTTACGCGGAAAGAAAGTGCTAACAAATAAGAAAATATTTATTCAATCAGTTGAAGTACCTTTTTTTAAGTTTCCAATTTCTCATATCCCTTTTACTAATTAGGGAAACGTAATAATATTGTTATTTTTTAATTGCTTATTAACTGAATATTTGAAAAGAACGATTTGTAATCTAAACGAATTTCTGTGTTTTTTAAGTCATAATTATTTCATAAGTATTTGTGCATTATTTAATAGGATTTTGATTGTTATTCACTATTTGAATTTTTACAGAAATCTTTTAGTATTCTTGGCTTCAAATGTCCCGTGTATTTTATACATTCTATATTATTTTCAATTATAAAATATTGACTTATAAACTAGGTGGAATTATCCAAAAATTGAATTTAGGAAAATGTTATGCGTTGTTATAAAAATAAAATGTAGTATTTATATGAATTTCCTACAAAATTGTACGAGCTTTTTAAACGCAATCATCGATCGTAATTTATAAATAATAGGATTAGAAAAAAGGGAATGAATTTAAAATAAACATTTTGAAATGAAAATGAATTTAAAATTAAAATTATTGCTGAAAAAAACTATATTATACTTACATTAATTTAATAACCTATTATAATTATAGTCATCTCAGTTAATCATAACATCGGAACAAATTTATATGGTAATTAGGAATTCAAGTAAATAGTTGTAACTATGAAAATTTAAAATATTTAATTAAATGGATTTATATAGCAGAATTTTAATTTCAAAATAAATATATATAGATGTGAAATTTCATCACCTTTATTCAAGATTGATTATTTTCTAAAATATATCATTAGAAATAAAATTGGAGCAAATTCAGCAGATTTGGAACATAAATTTCAAGAAGAGAGCAAGTGTAAAAATATATTTAAAAAATTCATGTTACGAACGGGAGCCATCATGTTAGCAATAATTATTAGTTACGTAATAGAAACATATCCAATCATGTGATGGATTAATCTTTCCTGGAAATGTTTGCTAGTTTGAAAAGGATATTCATCAGCTGAAAATTCTATTTCCTGCTCATTTCAGTTGTTTATACTCTCTTGTTTTACAATTTAGTACGGGGTTTTTTTTCTGTTATTAACCTATGAAACTTGAGATTGTAATTTTTTTTTACTCATTGCTTAACTTAAGCAGAGGTTCATACCCTGCACAAGCTGCTTGTTCAATTATCTCACCAATAGGTGATTAACTGATAAAATTCTCTTTTGTATGTGATTATGATTTGTTTTTTAGTGCTTTTGAGAACTTAAACCATGATTTTAAACAATACTATTGATGGTTACAGCTTTTATAAACCTTTATGCGTCAACATATTTCATTTTCTAATCACTTATTAATAAAAATTTCCCCCAATTGAAGATTTATGGCATGAAAGATTTATGCATCGAATTGAGTAGAACAGAAGAAATTATTTTGAAAAACATGAATTTATATTTTGCTAAATTAACAGCGCAACAATATGTATTTTTTTTAAAAAAAAATCCCAATCGCAGAACAATTCTGGCCATTTGCACAAAAAATTATTTATAAAAATGCCAGGGTCTTTTTATAGAATGAATATTACATAAGATTATTAGGCAAGTAGTTTATTTTGTAATCTGCTGTAACTCACTATATTATAGCTGAATATATCATTTTATAAACTTCGAAATGAAAGTCAGTTACCTAATTGCATTTCAAATCAAAAGAAATACCAGAAAATTGTATAAGTTTAGGATATACTCATTATTCCTTATGTTGACCTTGTTTTAATGCATTCGTTATTCTAATAGTATGTTTGTATTTTAGCAATTCTGTTACTCAACAACATCCAATTAAAATGTATACTCATATATTATGTTAAATCTGGTCTAAATATATGCAGGAATGGGTGGGACAATATGTCCATTCAGTCCCATTGCGATCATCGTCTAGGTACCGATACAGTAAAAAAGCATTATTTAAGGGGCTAAAAACATGATTTATTTACTGGTAACAAAATTAAAAAAAAACATAAACAATTATGACAGTACATGTTAGTTACATTTAATTTACAATAAACTAGATGGCACCAAGTGCAAAACTAACTGGTGCCATAGCGTAGATTTTTAAATATTTATTAAATACTCATCATTACCAGTCGAATAATCATCTCTCTCTCTTCCTCTTGTGCGAGTGCCAATAGCTATCTGCTTCTAGTCATGTGGTTCAGAGCTTTTGTTGTTGTTGTGTCAAATGGCACTTGTCATGGACAAGCCCGCCGCTGACCCAGCAGCAGATTAAGCCGAATGAAGCGTCTCTTGTATTTGAGTAGCCCCAACTAGGACCAAGAGTACGACTTTGCTACACACTCACCACATTCGCTTGCACAACCCCTTTTTACAGGGGGCACATTCACACATTTCACAGATAGCGCACAGAAGAACAACCATACCCGAACCGGGACTTCCAGAACACGAGGAAGATGCACTACCTCTGTGCAGAAAGCCGGTAGTAGTAAGTGAGCCCGTGGCGCCATCTAATACAATGCAATAAAACTAAATTGATGGCCACTAATTAAATTTCTACATATATATACCGTTATATTATATTAAATAATATGTACGAGCTGAATATGAAGACATGAATATATATTTTACTAAGGATTTCAAAATATGTTTCATGCAATGTTACAAAAATAATAATTAGCTATTTGCAATGTTATAGAGAATGTTTGATAATAAACTATTATTAAATATTAAATTCATATGCTCTTACTTAGAGATATTAGAAAGGAAACTGGAGTGTTAAAAAGAGTTAAAATAATAATAGTTTCAAAAATATAACGTTAAAAGACAAAAAATTTAAAATCGAAACCAAACCATTTTTTGAGAATTGACATCCACGCCTGGAGATCAAAGCGAACACATAAAGCCTTTATCTTCGAAGAACACATAAAGCCTTTAAATCACAGAACCTAATAAACCTGTCTTCGACCTCTTTCGTTTTCCGAACAGATTTGATATACAATTCTTACTAACGGTACTCGCATCCAAAGGTATTTTTTAAACATTTACACTTTTATTTTAACCACGTTCTTTTATTTTCTCTTTCAAATGCATTGATGATATTGAGTAGTATACTTCCTTCTCCACTCTCGTTTCCAGTCACGCAGTCAACGTAGACGCACGTGCTAAAGCAACGTTTACGCTTCCCATTTATTTACATGTTTTTTGTTTACCATCTGAACCTCATTTTTATTATAATTTTCTTTTATAGTAAAAACTGCGCTGCATACAAGTGTACTTGTATGGTTAAAATTGTCTTCGGTGATTCAATTTCATTGCATTTCTATTTCTTGTCCATAATCTTGTTATCCTCCCTAACATTAATTATTTTATTTTCATGATACACATAAAAGTCTTCAACGTTTGTTAGTTCTTCGAATCGAAAGAAGGATTTCGATCAGATTAACTTTTCTAACAGAGAGCATTAGTTACCAAACAATAACTGGAGAATATTTATTCATGTGATAGACAATGTTGTTTTTAACTATAATAAAAAATTATGACTGAAAATCATTTTAACACAATGAAATAAATCGAATTTTAATGAAAAAAAATTAAAAATTCTGACTGTGTGGTCAATTTCTTAATTTAAATTATTTTCTTTATAGGCCGTAAATGAATAATATGAAATGCATTTTTTTCATAAAAATGTGACTTTGTAGGCTCATACGATTGAATAAACATATTTTTTTCGTAACTCATTTACTGAAAATTAAAGTGAATAAATTACGAAATAGAAACTGAACTTCTGTTCGTAATTTATTACGAATAGAATTCTTTTACTGCTTCTAAAGCATACAATTTTATTTTTTGATTCAGAAATTTGATTTCTATATATTCTAATATCTAAAAACATTGTGAAACAAATTGAAGTAAATTTTATTATCATAGTTACTGAAAATGAATAAAAGAATGGATTACACATTGATAAATAAATTGCAATAAAATTATGTTTTGATATTAAAATGATACAAAGGCTATTTTTATGACATAAAAGCATAGAATTAATGCATTAACGATGAAACCTTTCGAAAATGATTAATATTTACGATTTAACTTTTCTAAAATATTTCATTAATTCATAAAGAATGATAGAGATATCACAATAATAGAAGTTTTTAATCCAATTCTCTTTTTAAGAAGGTTCATCTACATACATTAGCTCTCCAAATGATTTCCAATGATAGAAAGATACTTATTAAATACTATCAGTATAAATAGCATTTCTTGAAATTCAAAAGTTCTTTTAACAAAGAAGTATAAATTATATCAGTATAATAGCATTTCTTGAAATTTAAACATTCTTTTAGCAAAGAAGAACATATGAAAATGTTTTTCAAAATAAATACGAAATCATATTTAATTGAACAATAACCTTTTTCCGTAAAGTGAAAATATATTTTCAAGACCCTTATGGGAAAATAAAAGTGTGTAAATTCCAGCCACTTATATTAATCTCAAATGGGTATCGAATATAAAATCAAATACAGCTTGAATAAAATTATATTTTAAGAAATAGATATTATCTGAAATGTTAAATTTATTTTGTAATGTAAGATGTTTTATAATCTCATATATCGAATGACAAAAGATTAGGTTTTTGTAATAACTTTCTAACTTTTTACTGCATTTGTCTTGAATTTTACCACTTTACTTTGCTTTATATATTTCTGGGAATCTATTTTGGAATTTGAGAATGTATTATTTTATCTGAATATAATTTGTATTGAGCCATTTAAATATTTCTAAATCATCATAATTTTCTTTCAATAACGAACAATTAATAGCCTAATGTAGATTGAGATTTTTGTCTGTCAACTGTTTTTCCCTGAAATTGAAATATTAATTACTGTGTAATATTGAAAATATGATCAATTTTTAGAGAATATAATTCGCTTTTATACTTATCTTCATTGTAACAGCTTTTTGTCTAAAAGTACATGAAGGACAAAACAAAGTGCAATGATTTTCAGGATATTCTTCATAAAAGGGAGGCTAAAGAAGATATATTAGTTTAATGTGTTTCAATAACTTGCTGCATATATTAAAGCTATAATTTTGAATTTATAAGTATTTTATTGCTAGAATTAATATGAATAATAAACGTGGAATTTTTTAACGATAGTTTTAACTATTATTAAACTATTTATTAAAACGATAGTTTAAACTATTTATTAAAACTAAAATAAATTAGTTATTCAATCTTTAGTATAAAATAATAATAAATGATTTGAAAGATTGTAAAAAAAGACAATTAAAATTAATTTTTATACGAGAGATTTTCTTACATGGATAGAAAAATTTCTTAAATTTTCTTGCGTCATAAGTTTTTTCGTCAAATACAAACAAGTAAATAATAAAAAATAATTATAATTTATGATAAAAATAATCATTTTTAAATAATAATAACAATAATTTATTTCTTAATATTAATTAAATAAATGGTATTAAATTTCTTAAATACGTTAAGCATAAATTATGATAATAATTAACAATAAATGAATGAGCATTATTAATAATGGTCTTATAAACTTTTAAGATGGTTTATAGAATTCTAAGTATTCTGATTGTTATTATACTTATTTTATATTTTGGAACTTAAGAATACCTTTGATAATTGACGTAAGAATGCATGTATCAGCAAGAATCATGTTCATAAAAATTAGAATTTAAAACTCAGGAAATTTATATTTAAGCCTAATGGATTAGTATACAATATTAGAATTATCCATTATATTCTCTCAAAGTTTAAATTGGAGCTGACTATAAATAAGGGAATTTTAATTCATAATGACACATTTAATCTTTCATGTAAATTTAGGCTTTCATCAACTGTTGCCATTTTAACTATAACAAGCGTCATTATATTATGTGCATTAAATACTGATAATTGACTAGTTCATTTATACTGAATTGATATTAAAACTTCTCCCTCGGGATTAGTAATATTTCCATGCCATTACAATACTATTAAAATATTCTGAGGATATTGGATGAACATATTTACGATTATGGTAATCACGATTATAGTATAAATGGCCCGATTATATTTGGTAAATAGCATTAACCCTGTTACTGACATTATTACAGTAAATGCATTATGGTTTAGATGATTTAGCTTCTTAAATTCTTAATTAGAAGTTAATTAGCATGTTCATTAGTTTTCAGATGGAAAGAAAAAGACAGTTGCGTATATATAT
>JAOUZG010040071.1:6360004-6377442 GCA_026289955.1 Argiope argentata
TATATAATATTCTACACCCTTCTAAGAGGATATAAAAAGGGAGTAAAAATATTTTACAATTTTCCTCTTAACTTTTGAAAAAAAAATGTTGAGCATATAATAATTTAATGCGATTTTAAATATAAAAGAATTATCTTCATAATGACTTTAATCTACTTTCCATAGAGGATTAGGGCCAAATTAATATGAAACTCTAACAAAATGTATATATTTACTTTAGAACAAATAAAAAAAAGATTTCCTAACAATGCAATAATATTTCTTACGCTTTCGCATGTGCATGACTTAAGAAATGCAATTTTGATTTCATTTGTTTAGTCTTTTACTAAAAATGTAACTCTTGAAATTTGTAAACAAATAAACAAACGGAATCACCAGAAATTTAAAAAATTGAGCCTATTTTGATAAAAACTTACAATTGTCTATAAACAGATTTAAGATTCATTTTGTCTTGCAAAATCACTTGAAAGAAACCTTAAATGACATTATTTAAAATATAGCAGTTTACACCGGTCTTCAAAAGTATGAATTGAAAATTGAAACGGATTTTTGAAACATATATTTTTAATATTTTTATCTTATTAATAACGATATCGTAGATATTTTAATTGTCATAATTGGTCATAAACACATCATAAAATATCGTTTGCTATTATTTTCTAATACGGTCCAATTTAATTAGTGAAATTTGAGAATAAAATTATTATTTTCAAACTAACTTTCCAAAGGCTTCTGAAACCTGTTCTCTCATTAATTCTTCAGTTTCTATGTTATATATAAAACCTATGCATAATGCGAATTTTCAACATTCAAAGGAAAATAGACTGAGAACTTTGAATAATTTTAGGGCATGTATATAAAATTTCGAATTCAAAGCAAACTTGAAGGATGCATTAACATTTTCAATATTTTATACTCTGCAGTAGAAGTCATACTTTTCAAAGACACTACTTTTGTATCTATCTTGAATGCTTTTATGTAATTGTGTAAGCACATATCAACATAAAGTCAACACCCTGATAAATTATCATCTTCCAAATTTAACATGTATTTATAATTTGTTTGTTAAATCCACCTATCTAATTTTAATCATTCATTCTTTTTTGTAGGTATCGTATTCATTCATATTCACGGACGTCTATATCTTTCAAGCGGGTGTCTATGTATCTTTCTTTAAATAGGATGTGAGTAAAATTTCGTTATAAAATGTACATATTATGTTTATATATATTATATCAAATATTATCAGTTTATATCAAAGCGTTTCTTCATTTATTTTGATTATAGACAGAGGAACGAATTGATCATTAACAAAATACATAATAATAAAAATAGGTTTTTAGTTACCAGACATGTCTAAAAAGCGTCGATTTGCATAAATCTCGAGTTTGAATTTTTTTGATAATTATAATATTTTCTCCATACATCTTATTTAATAAAGTAAGGAAAAGAGAACAACATCATAATACATCATATGTCACAGTGTAATAAAATTTACAAAGACAAATGTTATTACATTTGTCATGTATCGCTCAAAAAAGTTATTATATTATATAAAGTTTGAAGAAGCAGAGTTGTGCTGAAGTTCATAAAATATTGAAAAAAAATTTGAAACACTTTAGTTTATATCTATCAACATCAGATATTAGATATTATTATCCGTGTTTTAAAAAGTAGATCCCAATATTATAAATATTTTCAAAATTTTTATTAATAATAATCAAGTACTGTATGTAAAAACTATTTTTTACTTACAGTTTGTTTGTTTGGATTTCATTTACCTGGTGAAAAGAACTCTGAACCTTTGGATTTCCAATTTTGTTTGATTCATTGGAGGAACAAAGACTTTTTTCAAAAAAGTATTTGTTCCTCAAAGACAAAAAAAATGTCATTTTGAGCAGGTGAATATATGAAATGAAATAAAAAGGAAATTTGATATTTTTGAAGCAATAAATGCGAGACAACGTTTTTTGGATCGTTTGCAATACTAAAGTGACTGATTCAATGAAACAATTAAAATAAGTAAAAATATAATTTAATTTGCAGAAGCACGTGTTGTATGTTTTTACATGATACATTGAGATATGCATAGAAGATTTCATTTTAATCTTTTTTATAAACATTTACGTACAATTCTTACTCGTTTATATTACCACTTTCTTACTCTTGAGATGAATATATTCCAATACCACATAATATGATTTTGTTTTCAAATGGAAACTCATGAATTATTGAAATGTTCTCCAAACAACCCGTTAGAAACCTCAACTATTCGTGAAACCTGTCAAATTTACATTCAATTCAGCGAGATTCTTTCTTTGCATTGCTATCATAAAGTTTAAATTACAAAAATCTTGATTCATTACAGGTATTCATAGTTTCTAAATTTCTAAATTCAGGAGTTCTTTTCTAAAGTGATATGCTAATAGAATCTTTCTCTCGTTTGATTGCTGCATTCATAGAATATTTTACTGAATAATACAAATTTAACCAAAGAATATCTCTTTTGATGATATATTTTGAGGGCTTGGATACTTCTCATATCTTTGGTTATGGTAGGTTATATTGTGATTTTGCACTCATTAATTTTCCATAGTTTATTCGTTAAGATAACTATTATGTTTAATTCACTTATTCGTAAAAACCATTTTATGCAATGAGTATATATATAACGTAAATAATGTAGATATATGAATATATATAATTAAAGTAGATAATTCAATTATTTCCGGAGGTATTCCTTCTTTTTTATGACAAGTTGATGAAATTTTGAATTTTTTAAAAATTATCATTCGAAGAAAAGCGATTTTTTCCATCAAAGAAGATCTAAATTTTTATTAAGATTAGAAACACTCTAATAATCTAGAAATAGAATGGGAATTTTTCAAAGAAATTTAAATATGAACATAAATATGATTGAAGTATTTATTTCTGTTTAAAATCATTTTAAACCACTTTAAAAATATATTCTGAACATCACAAGCACTAAATTTAATAATACAATTCATGTTTTGTTAGATTTAATTAATATAGTAAAATATATTAATATAAAACATTATGATTTCAAAATATTTATTGTATCGTAAGTGAAAGAATTGAAAAAAGAATATTTAGTTGTGATAAAATAAACAAAAAAAAATGTTTTATTTATTAGTGGTTTCAAAAAATTTACGAATTTGTAAGAAACTTGTTGTCCTAATGCTCTAATTTTGATGATATTTGATAGGTTTCGTTATCCAAATTTGTTAGAGAATTTTGGTCATGCATTTGAAATGAGATGATTTTCATTGCTTTAATTTTTTTCTATCATCCATTACAATTTTTTTAATTTCAAGAATGTGCAATCATTTTGAGCACTGTCTGACGCTGATGTTGTTTTGTTTGCTTAGAATAATGACATAAGTGTAATCAATATAATCAATTTTGACTAATGCCCAATAAATGAACAGTTTGCATTAAAGATCCGACAGGTTATTTTTGATTTTTTTTTACATTCTTTTGATTTTCAAAAACCTTGAGTCTTTCATCATTTCAAAGTTTTGATTTAAAAAAAGGGTTATTTTTTATTTTTTAAAAATGTAGTTAATATAGTTTATCGAGTCAAAATGTAGTTTGGGAAAAAAACTTTTTTTGATCCATCCAAATCGCATCTCAATAACCTTAGAATATAAATAATTAATTATATTGTTTATATTTTACGAATTGGGTAGAACATATGAAGGAATAAAGGAATAAAATATAAGAACGTTTTTTCTATAATTAATAATTAACCTTGAATTGTATGCACTCCAATAGGCGGGGATAATGTTACACATCCCATTTTAATATGTCACTGACAAAAAAATCAGACAGCAAAATAGAGCAAAAGTTTTCACGCTCAATAATATATCCAACAATTCGAACCAACTTAAGGACATTTTAAAGTTTTGAAAATTATATAATTTCGAAATTGGAGAGCAGGAACACTTGAATGCGTATCAAAGCAGAACATCACATAAAATTGAAATGATAGAATAATAAATCAATAGCAAATAAATATTAAAGAATAAATGTTACTTTAGACCAGATTACAAATATAATACCTAGGGCAATGTTTCGATGGGTGAATTGAGTAACACAGATTTCGGGAGAGTTCAGACCTAAAAAATTAATTTTCATGAAATATCAGTTTTAGTTCAATAACTTTTAGGACGAAATTGAGCAATTGTTATTGCAATTTTTATCTCATCATTTTACTAGATCATCATAATTTTTTTTATTGAAGACATATAATGCTTATAACAAGTCTGGAAATGGGAATTTCAAAATAAAAATCTTTCTTTTGATACCAAATAACTTCCCAAACAACCAAAATTTCATTTCAGCATTTTCTTCCATAACAATTCAAAATTTATTCTGAAACAACTGAAGCAATTCAGTTACTTATATAATATAATCCATTACGAAACATTAATGTATTTGTTTCGAAATTTAATGCTTAAAGTTTAAATAATTGTCTTCCATATTATCATATTTTCTTCTTCTATTGAAACATTTAATAGTTGAAGTTTTCAAATTTAGGTATAATTGGAATGTGATCGCATTATAAATATTAGTTTTCAATAATAATCTTTAATCTATTCTTGTTTATACTTTGTTACGTTCAGATCAAATGTTAAGATGTAATTTCCAGAAATTCTGTGTCTTTTCTGGAAACATCAGGGTTTAATCTTTAAGTGTTCCTAAATGGGAAGTAACTTGTAATTTATAATATCATAGAAGAAGTAAAAAGCATGAATGCATTCAATTTCTAGAACTATTTCGTTTCTGAGACAATATATTTAAATTTGATGAAGCTATATTATTTCTTTCGATTTTACATAATTCTACAAAATTATTTATGTTCCATGTTAATAAATTACAAAATTACAAAGATAAAATATTTTTAATTCATGATAAACATACTTTAAATGAAAAAATAATAATTACAATCTTCAACATTGTGTAATCACGGTTTTCAAATGCTTTTTCTTATTTTTTTTATCCACTACATTTGAATGATTCAATTGTTGCAATTAAAATAATAGATATTCAAAGGATTAGAACTAGCTAAATGCTTTAGGAAAGGATTTAACTTTTTAATTTCAAAGGATTTTTGGCATCTGTTTAATTTATCATTCAGTTATTGCTTTCTACTCATAACATATTTTAATCGTAGAATTTTCAGAAAAAAATGTAGCAATAATATCATAAATTTTTTATGTTATGAATTTATTCAATATTTTGAATTTTGTCAATTTTTATTTAGAAATAAACAAAAATATCTAGTATTTGTTTATTTCAGAGAATTTACGAGCTTTTCAGTTTTTTTCCCTAGAGAACGTTTATAAGAAGTAGACTGATATTTCATTTTTTCACATTTATGTTATTTTATTTAATGCAGTTTCAAAAAAATTACTAATTTGCACAATTATGTATAAATTATATTTATATAAGACTAATAAAATGGTCACAATATACTAGAAATAAAATTAATACGATTGAAAAATTTTTTTTTGAAATTTAGAAAGTTATAAATATTACTTTTGGAGCTAAAAAACTCTCAAAATTTATGTTTATTGATTCTATCATCTTTTATTTTAACACAAAAGTTGTATTGATGATTTTATATTTTTTACTTTAGTGAGAACTTACTAGATTTGTTCAAATTTGGTAAGTACTGGTCCTGTGACTGATCCTGTAGTTCCATTTAGAATAATTTTTATAACATGTAACTGATAGTTAATAATCAGTCCTCAAATAGTATCTTTTTAATTTCATTTTATGATTTACTTCAAAATTATAATAGTCTAATATATATCACTAATATTAATTAGCTTTAAAAATTGAGAACACCGTCACTGCAATATTCCGGTAGTTCCTCAAGGATCATTCACCCCTTTATTTTATGCGGAATGATGAAATGTAATAGACTTTTATAATTTGGAGAAATATGACTTTTTTTAGTACATCATGCATATTTACAGATTAAGTAATACAAATCTTCCTATTTCATATACATAATCTTCTTAGAATAATCTTATTTTTGTATAATAATGCATAGAATCATAATAAAGAGTGCACAAATTAAAATTAATTATGTTTAATCAATATATTTAAGATTTAATTATTCATTTGTTGTTTATTACCACAGATTTTACTATTATTTATTTATTATTAGTCTTTTTCCTATTATTTATTTATCCAGACTATTTATTTAGTCGCTCAGTTAAAAAATTATTTAATTTATTTATCGAATTTAATATTAAGACATTTATTGTAATTTTATATAATATTTTTCTAAAAATATTCTCGTAGTCATTGATTAATAATAAAAATGAAAGTAGTGTTTCATGCCTTAATCAAAGAATTCAGGTTTCGTATGAACACTTGCTATATTAAATAAATGTTATCTTTACAAAATAAATTAGTATGCGCAATAATTAGTTATTCTTGCTTATAATTTATAATTACATTACTTTAAAAATTTAGATTAATTAGAGTTTATTTTAATAATTTGACAAGTATTAATATTTTAAAGAATACAGATGGTCTAATTATCGACGAAATAATTCTTAGTAAATTCTTCAAGTAAATAAAAATGCACTGATCCAGCTGGAGTTTTCTAAAGAGTTGAGATAAGTTTCCTGGAAAAGAAGATACATCACAGAATTTCTGTGTTGTATTCAGAATCGACGAAACTTTTAAAAAATTTTTCTTCATTAAATGATAAAAAAAATATTCTGGTGAATCTATCTTGTCTTTCTTTCTTATTTTTTTTAAAAAAATCTCGCTTTACAAGTAAAAAACGAGAAAAATGTAACATTTCTGTTATTTTGGGTGATTATAGCGAGTTTTGAAAGTAAAAGTCTTTTTTTTTTAATTTTAAATATATGCAGTAAGAAATACATTGATAAGTTAGGCATACACATTCTGTAAGTTAACAAACTTTACGACTTTAAAAGGAAAATGAGACAATACTTTTTTTCTTTTCCTCTCTTCAAATTAAACTTTGTTTTAATTTGAAGAAAAAAATCATCAAAAATGAAAAAGTTTGGAAATATTTTTCGACATTGTCTTCTATATACACACATTCTCTCATGTATAAGATGGTGGAGGTGTTACTTTAATAGTTATCTTAACATTGACTTTTTAAAATTAATTTAAAATGAATTTTCGTAATATTTAATCAGATCCAGAAGCATTAATTAGAATGAATATGAGAATAGTGTAAATGTACTTTGTAATTCCTTAAAGGTTTTTTTCATTGAATAGTAGGCCTTTAATAAATCTACGTAATGATTCGTAGTAATCTTATGATGTATAAACAGTAGATATAATATTTTTAAAAAAAAATGCTAAAAAAGTATTTTTAATGTCATATTTCCATAATGAAGAAAAATTATAAAACTTATACTTAATATTTTTACTACAAATTACTATGAAATTTCATATAAAAATAAAAATAAAACTTTGAGTCATAAATATTTGGATCATAAAATTTTCTTCAATTCACTATTTATGTTAGTTTTACTCTTGAAATTAAATTGAAGCACAATTATTAAATAAATGCAGTGAAATAATTAATTTTAATTGAATTATGATTTAAAATTTATTCTACAATAGACATATATTTATTTTATTTTATTAATTTTTTTACTGATCTTGAAGACGGTTTTTTTCAAAGTTTTTGCTTAACAATCAGAAAGTAACTGTTTTCTATGAAATCATTTTTTACGAAAAAAAACATCGTTTTCGAAAAAAAGCCATTGCTTGCTAAGAAACGTAAACGTATATCATTTATTTTGAGAAAGCATAGATTATCAGAAATTTTCGGGAAAAGAAGGAAGTTATGACAATTTATCTCTCGTATATCCCTTAAAATGGCATTGCTTTCTAAGTTCCAACTATCACAAGTCTTTACAGGAGATGATGAAAATGAAATAAATAGAGAAAGAGAATTTTAGGAAAGGAACTAAATTGTATTTCAATGAATTTCCATTTTTCCTTATCATTGAAAATACCCTTGTTTATAAAGATAAAATATGAAAACGGAGTTATATTCATTTTATTAGCTGCATATTCTGGAAAATAATATTAACTATACTTATGCACATTATAAAAATCTCTGTGGTTTTGTGTTAATGATAAAATTATTCGGATAAGTTAGTCATATAGCACACTTTACTATCCACGCCACTGGGTATTTAAAAAATCATCTTTTTATTTTTCTTCTTTATTTATGACTATTTGCTAATATGTGGTTTTTTGACGATTAAAAATAATAATTGAAAAATATTATTGAGAAGTATTAATCAAAATGATTCAATTTTATTTTTAATATTTGTATCCTTCATAAACAAAACAATGATAGTTAATTAAATATTTGATTCAGGAATGCAATTACGTTGATTAGCATAAATTGGCAATGACATGCATTTTTGGTACAATAATGCGAGAATGCAATAAAATAAGATATTAGACTTGGGAAAACATTGTTTAGTAAAAGCATTTAAGCACAAATAATATATTTCTATTTTAAGAAATTTTTGTCCATTTAATTTAAAATACTTTTTATATTTTTGGGGTTATGGTTAATTATTAATTATTTTATTCTTGGTTTTATGGAAATTTTAAAGACTGTTGGTGATGTTTTAATTGAACATTGCACGCACTTATTAATGTTTGATGCAGTAATCGGTATCCACTCAATGACGTGTAGGTATGGACTAGAAGCTTTGAACTTAAACTATTCTCTCCAATATCAGAACAGAAGAAAAAAAAATTCGAAATAATATATTCTAAGAGTCTAATGTATTTTGAAAACAATTGTAGTGGCTATTGATATTGCATTGATATAGCATTATTAATGCATCGATATTTAGTAATTTCAAGCAATAATTGGGTACAAATTAAAATAACATGAAACTATTATTTGACAACTTTTTTTGTGGGAACATAAATAGTTCTTACATTTTTCAATCTTTCTGTTTTGAAATAAATGCAATTAAATATAGAAAGTTTTTCTATTGAAAATATTTGAATATATAATTTTTTTGAGTTCAATAATTTGTTTTTTTTTATAAATACAAAGGATTCTAAAAATATTTTTATATAAAATTTGCTACAATCTGGTGCTAACAGGCTCAGAGCAAAGTCAATTATTAATTAAATACTTAAATTAGCACATATATCAAGATTTCATAAATGTGAAAAATGTCTTGTTATTGAATTAAATATTTACATCTTTGAAATGAATCAAGTTAAGCAAGACAGTTTAAGAAATAACACTTTATATTTTAAAAATAATTCTTTTAATATATTTAAAGAGTAGCTAAGTTTAATTATTTAAAAAATAGTGAAAAACAACATAACTCAAAAAATTCATTAATTTTATAAATAAATGTTTATGAAATACGTTTACCCACATATTAGGTCTAAGTTTTCTTTCTTTCGACTTGTTATGTTTAAAAACCGCAGAATGCAATTTTGGTTTGGACGTCACCTTCATGAATTATTGATCACTTCCCCAAGCAGCTCTTTAGAAACGACAAATATTCAAGTAACTTGAAGAATTTAGCTTTCAAGTCGTCTGCATTCTTTTTCTGTAATGAGAAGCATAAACTTCAAATAACAAAACCTAGTTTTACTCTAAGCGTCAATAATTTTTTATTTACTGAAATCTGTAATACTTTTCTGGAAATTAGAATCTAATGAAAGTAGTTGTATATTAGTTTATGACATTTAAAAAATGTTTTAAGAAATATAGTGATTTAAACCAAACAAGCGAGTACTTATAGAATTTTTTTTATCTTTATAGATAATGAAATTAAGAGTTTGTTGCGTATATTTAATAATACAGATTTAGTAACATTTTAATTTATTTATTAAATATCCTTTCTCTTTCTTCTTTAAGATGATTTGATAATTAATTCGTTTAAAACTTATATCAACGAATAAACATATATATACAAATCATGTAACTAGTAATCAAGATAATTTAAATATTTCAAAGCATTTTTTTATTTTGCTGAAAATCAGAAAACATGAAAAGGTATATACCCAACCTTCGTTGATTTTTTTATAAATTAAATTTCTTTATGTTTTGAAGAATTTTATTGATTGATTGATTATTATATTTCTCTTAAAGTTGGGAACAGCAAATACTTGATAAATGATATGAATAACCATTCCCAGAATTTTGAAGTATTTTCTTTATCCCCCCCAAAAAGTATTGTCCTTTTATAGAATAATAATCTCAGGTTTTCGTAGAAATATTAAATCAGGAACATCTATATAATTGGGAAGTCACGAACATAGCAAGAGAAATAAACAATATACCGACGATTAGTTGCGGCCTCCTTAGCTAAATGCTATATAAATAACTATACTAATGTGCGTTTGTCAGAAGAAGACATTATCTGGTAGTAGAAAGACTTCCACCACTTCCTGGAACAGGTAATATCAAAGCAAACACTACACTATCCCTATCACACACACTGGTGGAGAAATCTCTTGCTTCTCAAGGATTTCGGGACCAACAAATTGTGAAACTCTCACTCGATAAAATAAGAACCGCCTCCATGTTTGCCCAGTGAACCAGAGACATTATTGATAAATAACGCCAACTGATATAGTCTGAAAGGCTTGATATTTGGAGTTTGGAATAGATAATATAGAATTGACAAGAACTTCTTTCCTCCCATATCATAAATTTATAAGATATTTAAAATATAGATACATATTATTACCCGGATCACAATTTTGTATTGTAAATATGCAAACCTATTAGTATTATAGATTCCATTATCATGTCAGAGCATAATATTGTTTTGGGAATGATGTTTTCTGGAGTCAACAAAAATCCATAGGTGATAAATAAAAGTTTTATTATCTGCCCGAGCATCTCAAAAAATCATCTTTTAATGACGTGCTTCCTTTTACAGAAGCTCTAATTTTAAAAAATTAATGACTGCAACAAATAAAATTTAGAAAATGTCATTTGGAGTACGTGATTATATAAAATGAAATAAATAAGAAATGTGATATTTTTTAAACAATAAATGCGATACAAAGTTTTTTTGGATCGTTTGCAATACTAAAGGGACTCATTCAATGAAACAATTCAAATAAATAAAAATGTAATTCAACTTGCACTAGCACGTGGTGCTTGGACGTTCGAGAAATTATGTTCTGACATGATACATTGAAATATGCATAGCAGATTTGATTTAATTTTTTTATATTATTTGTCTATATAATTTTGAGAGACTTAGGAATTTCTTAAAACAACTATTCGAAAGAAATTATTGTTTATATTTACTAACAATAAGATAAAAGCATATATTTGTGCGTGTCGATGCTCTATTTATCAAACCATTTGATTTTACAGAATTTAGCAAAGATATAATTTTGAAAAAGGGGATAATCTTATTGGATAAAATTGTTCTGAAATTTCAATTAGATAAGATTTCAGAGATATTTTGGCATTCTCTGCAATAATATTCTTTCTTTTATTTTTTGAAGAATAAAATATTAACGCAAAAAGATTATAATCATTTGAATAGCGGTCTGATTTTTTTCATATGAATTTTGACATTTTAATAAAAATTACACGTAGATTTTAGCATTTATTATTTTAATTGATTTACTAAGATTCAAAATTATTTGTTGCCTCTTTAGTGTTATTTTTTCTTATTACTGAAACATAAACATGAGAAAAAGGGATCATTACAAAACCAGTTAGATTAGGAATGATTCCATTGTTGTAGCATTGTTTAAGGATAAGTGTAATTTCAACACAGATTATCACGCACTTAAAAGTTTAAAGGTAATATGATGTCTGGCTACTCAAATCAATTAGTAAGATTCTTGTATGCAATAAGTATAAAATAATATCTTGTTAGAAATAAGAAATGAAATAAAAAATCATTAATATTTCCAAAAAATCAGTCGATTTCCAAAAATGACTAGTTTAAAGTAAATCAGTGATATTCAATTCTTGATGAAACACCATTTCATATAGTAAATTGTGTCGAATTTTATGCAAAAAAGGAAAGAATAAATTTAAAAATGAATTGGGTACATATTTTACTGCAGTTTGAAGGTGAATAAACATTTAAGAAAGCTTCAGCTTTTATTTATTATTATTTTCTTTAAAGCTGACAACTTTGAATGAGCATTTTCAACGAGAAAATAATGCAGTGTCCTGAAATGATAGGTTGAAGCAATTTTTAATACTGCAATCTCTTTACATGTCATTCAAACTTCATTTGATGAAAAAAACATAGTATTTTCGATGGAGAAATGTGATTATAGACACTTCAAAATTGAATGACGCTCTCTTTTTAAAATGAACTCTGAGGACCCGATTATGGATAACTTTCCAGATATCTGTGTCAAACAAGAAAACTGTTAAATTATATTGAGTGAAAGCAAGATTTTTTTTAAATGTACATATATTTGGAGGCAAATATGTATTACATTGAATATCTAAACCATCCTTCTTATTTAAATTCTTTCTCAATAAAAGTTGCCTAGTATTATAAAGGAAGATACCTAAAGCATACAATTAATTTTTAAACAAATTACAAATTAAATTAACAGACAATTAGTTTTCAAACAAATTACAAATTAAATTAATATACAATTAATTCTAACACAAAATAAAATTTAAATTAATATACAATTAACTTTGAAGCAAAATACAATTTAAATTAGCATAAAGTTAATTTTCAAACAAAATACAATTTAAGTTCACATTCAATTAATTTTAAAGCATATTTTACTTTCACTTTAATAGCTAGATTAATCTTTACATATATCTTTAATTATAACTCATTTAATTTTTTTCTCATTTCCTCATTTCTTCTTATTTTTTTTTCTTTTCTAACTTTACAAAAACAAAATGTTTTAAATTAGTGATAAAGATATTACAGTTGCATTTTTTTTATGTTTGCAACTCCAATTTCCAAATATTCTCTATAAGAGTTAATCATTCATCATAATATGATTCCTTAGCTCTTTCTTTTCTGTTTGTAATAGCATTGCATTCATTTTTTTCGATCATATGTTATTCTTTTCTCCTTTCTTGTATATAATTTTAATATTTGAAACTTTATTTCTAGTATAAATTGATTCGATAGTTGTAGTCAAGCAGATATGCTGATGAAGGTCTTAGTTATTTTAATAATATTTGGATAGATACTTGAATGAACAAGAGATTTATAAATATATAAATATTTCAAATAAAATTGAAATTGATTTAAAAATTATATTTTTAAATTTAGTATATATTTATAATATTATGTAAGTGTAAAAAAAGAAATAGGAATTTCATATCACTAATTTGCTATTCATATAATAGTCATAGATAGCGACAATCTTAATTTTCCTTTCCTCGAAGAAATTTAAGCAATCCATCCACATTTTGTAAAAAATGAGTCGAAATACTTATTGGGATAAAGTAATATCTTATAACATTTTGGAAACATTTATCTTGGGACATATGTATTTAATCCATCTCTCGCCATTTTTCAAAAATTTGAGTTGCTTTTCTATAAAGCATCATCATTAAATAAAAACCATTTCACGACTTTCTTATTTTTATTCATTTCTTAAACTGTAATTCAATATCAATAAATACTCATTGAAAATGATAAATGTATCATTTAAAAATGTTTTTAATAATTTTAACAATTTAATTTTCTCAATATAAACAATATATTTCTGTGGTAAGTGATAGGAATCGAATGTCATTTTTAGAAACATTTTTAAGAGGAAATTATCTTTAAAGTTTTCTTGAAGAAAAGTATATGATAGATGTAGTAATTTTGTGAAGAAAATATATTGTTTAGAATGTTCAATATGAGCATAAGTTTCCAATGGAACAATCCAACTGGTTTTCATTTGGGGTTAGTAAAGAATATTAAAACCTCAGAAAAATAAAATGAAGAGTTATTAACGAGATTGAATTTAATTATCTTATCTTTTACTCTTAAAGGGTTATTAAACAGTTCTATGCTTATTTTCAAACAAAATCAAGGTTAATTTCCTTCCTTTGTAGAATTTCATTTCTTTTTTGAAAGAAAAAACGAATTGTCTGAAATGTTATCGAAATTATATGACCATTTAAAATATATAATCGTATATTTATCAGGAGCTAGTAGATTATTAAAATGCTTCAGGCCATGTATAAGCTATTATTTGTTATTTAAAGTATTATTAATGGTTTGATAAGAAAAAAAATCTCTAAGAAACCCTTTAAATTAAATTCATCTGAATTTTACTACTTTATTTATATTTTATAATGCCTGTTTCGACTTATATTAAATTTATCAATACTCTTTTTAGTTTGATTTAAAATGGCAACGTTTTTATTTTTAAAACGGCTATTTATTCAGTTAAATTTTATATGCTTAAAGGAATGGGGAAAATTAACGAAAATAAAGACAATTTATTTTCGTTAATTAGGCAACTATTTTGGAAATTAAGTTTCTGATTGTCAATTAGGCCATTTGCCATAATTAGATTTGGGAATATTAAAAAAAAATTAAAATTTTCCTAATAATACTTGTATAAAATAAACTTTTTTACATACGTTTTTAAGAGTCCCTGGAAAATTTTGCTATTTTAAATGTATAACATTAATTAATTTTTTTCACAAAATAAATTTAAATTTTCTGCGATATTTTATCTTTGTAATTACATTCAATTAAAAGAAGTTTTTAAATGGATACATTGGGCCTTTTAGCAATGTTTCTTTTTGCTTAGTCAAATTGATGTGTGGGTGAATTTTAACAACTTTGCATAATTAGTATGAATTTTTCTATAATCTCAAGTACTTTCAAACTTGTTTTATTTACTTACAATAGATGAAATAATTTTTTGAGTTGATGCGTTTTTAAAATTTATTAATTTTTCCTGTAATATGATTAGACGTGTAAGTTTCAATCTATTATTTTTATTATACTTTTGAATTCGCTTTTTGTTGTTGTCCACGGGATTTTTGTTCTGTCATAGATATTTCAATAGTACAATTCCTTGATATCTAATTTGAAATATGAAGCGCAATCTGTAGCAAACACAAAATTCCAACGTTGAATTCTTTTTATTTCTCTTTTGCTTTTAAAGCAATTTTTTAGCTTTATTAAAGAAATTTAATGCTTTAGTTGTTTAGTCATTTCCTTTCGATTCAAAAGTTCAAACTTTAAGTGAAATGACAAGAATTAAGTAGTTGATTAATACAGTGAATGACATATTGCTTTTAAGATAATAAGATTTACATATCTGCTGGATTTAATGCTGAAAGCTATTTTGGTGAGGAAAACGTTACGAGCAAATTGTATTAAAATATTTAATAAAATGTATTCACTGCTTCAAATTTCAGTGGGACA
This sequence comes from Argiope argentata, assembly GCA_026289955.1. Lineage (NCBI taxonomy): Eukaryota > Metazoa > Arthropoda > Arachnida > Araneae > Araneidae > Argiope > Argiope argentata. The sequence goes on from JAOUZG010040071.1 coordinate 6,375,418, forward strand.
GCTGATCTCCAAAGTTCACTTTTTTATATACCAATCAAAGGAGTAGTATTAAAACACATACATTAAATTCGTTACAAACAAAAAATAACTTTTCATTTAATTGTATATAAATGAAGTATCTATTGCTTTAAGAAATCTTCAAATTCAGACTTATTTGAATATCCCTGTAAGAACTATTTTTAGCCGGCTTGCTGGCACAGAGGTAGCGCGTCTGCCTCGTGATCTGGAGGTCCCAGGTTCGAGTCCCGGTTCGGGCATGGTTGTTATTCTGTGTGCTATCTGTGAGATGTGTGAATGGGCCCCCCTGTAAAAAGGGGCTGTGCAAGCGTATATGTGTGTGTTTCATCTTCATATGAGCTAGAAGTCAGACTTCTGCCATCGGGTGCTCAGGGGTTCATACCCTCAGAAGCTACTGCACCCCTCTTTCCGCGGTAAAAAGCGGACATGACATCATCATCAACTATTTTTTACCAAAATGTATTTAGAAATATAAAGCAATATTTTGTATACGCATAAAAATTATGAAGTAAATGTTTCCTATATGATAAGTATTATAATTTTAAATATACAATTTTAGTTCAAAAATGTATGTAAAAAATAAATTTAAGTAAAAATAAATGCATTATATATTGTATTGCTTTGTTCATGAATGTATAAATTACAAAATACGTAGCATTTATGTCAATGATTTAATACAATATGTGAGAACACGTGATTCCAGTTTAAGAACTCTGAATGCATAATATCCACAAAGCTTTGATAAATATTAAACGAAACATTGAAAAATGTGTATGAATTTTAGGCTTCAAAGGGACTATGCTTCTTTAATTAGATCATTCATAGGGGATTCCAAATTCATTAATTCTCGGTTGAATCATTCCAGTGTACATGCACCCTCACAAGTCCCCGTTTCCATTGAAACATCAAAATCGAAATTCAATGAGGTTGATAAAGTTTAGAGAGTTCTACGATAATATTGACTTAGATTGCCCTCACCAAAGTCACGCTTTTATGAGGGAGTTTGAAACATGAGAAGGAAATGATAGCAATCAAGAGCTCTCAACCGTATTATAATGCGACAGAGGGATGACGGTTACCTCTGAGGGCGAGATAATCTGCTGCAATTATTCAATAGAGTTGTATTATTTTCCCTTCTGATCCATGCAATGACGATGTGTTCTAAACTGAAGTCCTGATACGCTATGAAGTGGATAATATTGATATAAATCTGTATCTTATTTTGTATTTTGTATCGGTATTTTGAAGGCTTAAATATATATTAAATTTTATACACTGAAACGAATGCTTCATGAAAAGCTTCACTTATATGAAAGTAATGCAACAGTGATGCAATTTCAAAAGAAATTTTTACCAAATTGCATAATTATTAGAAATAATAAAGGAATTTACAATGTAGTAAGAAATAAAAACGGGAGTAAGAATGTTTATTGGAGATATTTTTACTACCACCACTGAAGCCTTTCAAGAAAAGCGTTAATCGTTTAAACGCAATGCAACAGTGGTGAGATTTCAAAAGAAATTTTTTATCAAAATGCATAATTATTAGAAATAATAAAAGAACTTGCAATGTAGTATGAAATAAATCGATAGTAAGAATGTTTATTGGATATATTTTTATTACTACATCTGAAACCTTTCAGGAAAACTTCAATTGCTTGAAAGTAATCGAGTAACCAAATAATTATAAAAGATTTTTTTACTAAAGTATATAATTATTATATATAACAAAAATAACATTTATAATAATTTTTTAATTATTATGTAGTTTCTTGAAGATATTTTTTCAATCACTTATTATTTAATTACACTTAATTTATTTCCCAAATTGTAATAAACCTTGTTTTACGTTTAATTTTATTTATACCAGTTTAATTTAATTTAGTTAGATTTATTCTAGATAATATTGATTATGAAACTCAAAAATGAAATGTATTGATTATTTTCTCTCTCTCTCTCTCTCTCTCTCTCTCTCTCTCTCTCTCTCTCTCTCTCTATATATATATA
>JAOUZG010040071.1:6377542-6393726 GCA_026289955.1 Argiope argentata
ATATATATATATATATATATATATATATATAACAAGGGATAACTTATGCAAAGGGTGAGGTTTTATACTGACACATTGGTTATAAGCAAGCCTTGCTTTTGTAATCCTGATTTTTATGTCGATCAAGATTAAATAAAATTTTTCTTGCTGGTATTTTAATGCATTCTCTCTAAAATTGTGTGAGGATCAACAAATCACCATGCTTTATTTTTGGCTATAAAATCAAATTCTTAAGGTGTGAAAGTGCTGGATTTTTTTTACTGCTTGTTAAAATTTAATTAGACAAAAATGTCAAATTTCATTGCACACAATATACTAGTAATTATTACATTTCCATGTGAAGCAATTTATATGCTTCAGCTCAGAATTTTGCAATACATGCAAAAGAAGAAGGATTTAGATTAGTTTATACATAACAAGTACACAAAAATGTATCAATGAAGTTCCAATCAATGATTCTTTTTTAAAACAAATATGAAAGTAAAGACATTAATTAGAGATTTAATTAATGTGCAATAGTGCAACTGCTGCAATAGTCACGCGCGTGAAATGATAATCCTGTAATGGTTAAGAATATATTTTCTATCAATTCTCGAAGTAAAATATCATTTTCTACTTTATTTTACTGTCATCACAGTGCGAGTTAAGGAAATTGGAACGTTCCTCTTAGGAATAATTAGAAAGAGAATAATAACCCTATGTATCGAATGAAATATATTTCTTATGAAATAAGTTTAATTTATCTTCAAAAAAACAATACTTAGAGAGATGAGGAGACCAAACTATACTTAAAAAATGTTTTTATGAATTGTAACTTACTCGGAATAAAGCCTTTTTATTCAAATTTCTTCATCCATTAACTGTCATTGCATATTTAAATTCATTTATAAGAAATGCGTTTTTGAATTTATTGTAGTAATAATCATGGAAATGTATCACTTATTCAATAAAATTAATGCACACTAATGATTTGTGTGCTTAAATGTTATAACCTAGTGGCTGAGCTATAAGTGGTTCTGTGTAAACTAGGATAAATAATTAAAATGTTTCAAATATATTATATAATAAGGTATTTTTAAAATTTCTATACAAATTGGTTTAAAAAAGTAAGTAATATGCCAAATTTTATGGCACTATTCATTTCATTCTGAAGTACACGTTTAGCTTTAATGACATAAATTATTTTAAAAGTTTTGTTCCGTTCTTTCATTATGTTTAAAATTAAACAGCTGAAATTTAAATTATGGATTGGTAATTAGATATAGAAACTAATTTTTTTCAATATTTAAGTTTATAAATTACTTTGTACACGAACCATCACATCAATTAATTAAACGTTTGCATATATTATATAATAACGATGGATACATAATTTTTAAAAAATTTATTATTATATTTTTTAATTTTCTTAATTAGTTCCAATTTTTCAGATTTTTTTTTCTTCTCTAGGAGTTTATTGTTTTTAAGTATAACTTAACAAGATCTTAAGTTAATCTTGAGCAACTGACTTAGGAATTCAGTAGTAAATTATCCCTATGGTGAGGTAAAAATTACAATTAATATGGAAAAAATCTTTCAATTATCGATAAATCTCATTTGATTTATTAAATCAGACGGCCCTAATCTTTGAGATATATTCACTTCATTTCAATACTCTTTTGTATTCACAAGATGAACACATAAAAAAAGTTCTGATTTCAAACAAACAGCACTCTTAAATAAAGCAAAAATCGTAAAACTTTATGGGGGTGGGAAATGTTAATACTCACCTCGACCTTCATTATCTATCGATTACTTTCTAAACGAAAATTAACATCATTAGGTCAACTTCTTGGTAAAAAGAAGATGGGTCATTTTCTTCCTCCTTTGCCATTTCAGCCTTCCTGATGTAATGGTGATTTTCTTTCTTCGACCAAGTAATTCTTTTGGAACTTGCAATGTGGAGTAAAATAACCCATAATTGATTCTAACAAGCTCTTTTTTTATACCAGCTTTTAAAATCTTGTGACCTTAATGAGATTAAGTGTTCGGTAAAAGCTTAAAATATTATTGTACTTATTAAACATTAAAAAAGGCCATTCTTGCTAAGGCGATAAAATATAGAAATAAATTTATATTAAGCCATGCATTAATTGGTTACTTTATTATTTAGGCTTTTAAGTTTCTAAATATTTTATTTTGTTCATTATGGAAGAGTTCAGATAAAATTATATTTAATATATTCGTTAATATGAAAAAATCCTAATATTTCGTAGTTTTTTTTAAAAAAATCTGAGTTCTAGAAATTACAAAACAAGTTGGTTTTCAAATTATTTTACAAGCAATGATTAAATTTATATTTCGAAACCTTTTCCACAATTATATATTTTTTGTGTCAATTAAAAATATTTTTTATTATTTAAGTTAATAAACAAATCCCAATTTTAAAAAAATGGACTTTTTACATTAATGAAGTAATTTTATTATTTACTATGCAAAAACTTAATATAATATGTAATTTATATCTTTTAATGTATCATATTGCATATCTGAAATGGATGAAAATGGATAGTTTTTGAATTAAAGAGCATCTTTGTAAAGAAAATATTCTACCTTGCATTATAAGCTTAATTAAGTTACTTAAAATCTGCTTTAAAGACACAAGATTTATATTTCATTATTCTTAAAAAGAAACTAAATCACATTTTTGAAACAGTTTGACTTTATTTAACGTGAAATATTTTATGCGGAATACTGCACAGTTTCTCTGTTAACATTGAATAAACAATAAACGAATAAATTTAAAGACTTTTTAATGAAGTTTTAGATATTTTTTAGTATACTTTTTATAAAGTTGAAGGAAATGGCAGTATTATTAAATCTTTTGAGGGAGCAAGTGGAAGTTATTTCTTTCCTCAGCCATGTAAGACCCACATTAAAATAAAAATTATAATATTCTCTGGTGTAAACGATGTACTCAAAATAGTGTAAGAAATGGATAACAAGTGGGATGTTACGGATTAATTTTGATATAAAAGGCAAATTATGGTTTATGTAAGGTAATTAAAAGTTTTTAAAAGAGTAGGGTATTAATTATTTTCTTGTAGATTTAGATAAAATTAAATATCTTATTGCCCGTATTTCGGAAAAATTTATTAGATCGTAAGTAAAACAGTATACTGCATAATATATCGAAAACATTTCATTTTTCATTCGCATTTTAAATTTGTCTCTATAAAATTTTATGCTCATTAAATTGGCCAGAAATTAATGAGAAATTATAATTGTTGAAATATATAAGTCAAATATTTTTTTATCCTTATAAAAATTATGCTTTACTTACTTTTAACTGTCATTTTTAAATTAAATAGTCAGTCTAATTTATTTTTCATTGTTTAAAATACGATGACTTTTTGTAATATTGAAGTATAGTACAATCCACATAATGCAACATCAGTTTTGAAGCCATTTTTAATAAAACATATTTTTTCCGGATGCAAATTGGGAAATGAGAAAACAAATATCGCACATGACAAGAAGATTCTTTAGCAATTACTTCGACTCTCTAGAACGTAATTTGTATTTGTTTTGTAGACCTGAAAAATATTATCATACTAAAAATGAAACTTACGTTTGGCATAATTCAAAACAATTTGAAGAAATATCTATTTTACTATTTAATTTTTCTAGACTTTCATTAGAAAATTTGTTTCATTGGTTTGTCTTTTCTTATATTATGAAATGGCTATAGTTAACCGTCGCAATTTGAAATATTCTGTAATAACTAATGTTAATATATAAGTAGAAGAATTGTAAAATTGAATATATTCATTAAATATATTCAATTTTGAAATTATTTTTACTTACTATCTAGAAGAATGGCATTTACTTACCAGCCAGAAGAATGACATTTACTAAAAAAGCTAGAAGAATGTGCATTTACACTGGCAGAAAAAAAAAAGATTGTTATTAAACTTGGATACAATAATATTTGTATCATAATATATGACATCAGATCTCAATTTCCTTTTTTAATGATGTGTCACCTAGAATTAGGTGTTGCGCACATGAAAAAAATTAGAAATGTCTAGACTTTGAATCTTCGCCAGTTGAGGATTCAAAGACAACTGAAGCAAAAAAGTGATTTTTCTGCATCAGTTGAGGTAGGCAATACATATTAGAAATTGATAATTTTCTTTATTCTGTATTATTTTAATTAGAAAGTACATCAAAATGAATCAAAAATCGATTAATTAACCATTTTTAAATTTAAATGCATCGAGCTTTTTTAAAATAAACTGAATCGTTTAAAATAATCAACCGAAAACATGCTAAGCCTAAACTCATCAGTGTGCTGAAAAAAAAACCTGAATTCGTAACTTATTTGGCGGCGGAAAATGAAGATTTTTGGCGAGAAAGCTACTTTTTAATGAATTAATAAAAATGAATGAATTAATGTTTGAAAAATTGTATAAACATGAAATGTCATCCGATAAAGTTAAAAAAAATTACTATTAATTGATTGGATGAATAAAAATTATTTTATTTAAGATTGAAAATTTGAAAACAATATAAATAGGGAGAGTGTGAACTAATAGTAGGAATTGAATGAACGAATAAAGAATATTAAAAGCGACGCTTTATCAGAATATTTCTCGAGAGATAGATATAATCAAAGATAAATGAATTCGTTTGTGCTAAACGTGATTACAAATACCAATTGGTTTCGCTAAATACTTTCCAAAAGTGAACTGCAATTCATTTCATCGGCAAGAAATCATTAATTTTTGGAAAGAATATGTACACCACAAGCAGCATTACTTATTCAACTACTATCTCGGAATGACGTCCGAGAAATTAAACGTTGTACTGAAATTAAAATCATTACAATGGACGAATTCATAGTTGTTAAATCGAAGAGATCACTGGAACTTAGTTTAGTGGTCACGATCATGCGCTCCTCCATGCTGAAGTGCAGTGCTAATAATAAAGAGGTTTTGATTGATGATAAAGAATTCTCCACTTCCACTGTTATGATAAGCAAAGCTAATTTGATTGCTCGAGGAAGTCATTTATTTCAGTTTCATGGTAAAATAAATGATCGTTATACGTTATTAAGACATCAAAATTCATAAATTAATCTCCCATAATTTAAGAAATATCATAATATAATTTATAATGCGACTAAATAATTGAATAAGCCAAAAGAAAAATTGTAATCCCTAGAGTATTTGCATTTTAATGTATATTTATATATAATATTGCTGGATAGATCCTGACTAAATTTTTTATGATACTAATTTTTTTAAATTATAGACGACGTTTAAAATAACGGATTAAATTTAAGTCTGAGAAATGAGCAAAATATATTATGGAAGATTCATATTAACAAAGTGTTATGAGCTAAAATATTCATGAAAATGACAGCCCCATATTTCATGTATTTGAAATAATTTTTCACCAATAAATATTATATTTATTTAGAAAATGAAACAAAAATATGGTTTGGAAGTAAGTCATTTACATATATTCCACATAAATTCAAAAAATGGCGTGGAAGAAAGGTGATGAAGCAATATTTGCAAAAATAGTAGATAGTGCAAATAGTTTTTCGGGAAATGCCAGCAATAGGAAAATTTGTAAAATGCGCTATATTAGTAATATTTTGGAAAAATAACTGAGTTTCTGATTTTCTTTTGAGCTTTTCATGCCTCAAGCTTGTTGAAATTAATTAATTGTTTTTTAAAGCTTTTTTCTTCTTTAAGTTAGTTTATTATCTAATTCACCGTTCTGGTTTATTGCCAATATGAACAAATCTATGAAAAAAATAAATAAATAAAAGTGAAAAATTATTTCAAGAAAATTACAGTTTTTAACTTCGTTAATATAATTTTCTTCTAAATAGGTTGACGGTCTTAACGACTTCCGGTTTGTACCTGAATTAAAATTCTCTTGGGTATTTTAGCGTTTGAAACAAGCTTTATACCCAGTTTCATAAGACATTTAAAATTATAATTTAATAATATTATATATGATTTTCTAATCAAGTATTAAAAATAATATCAGAAAATTTTTTACTCCGCATGTGGTAAAATAGAATTAAAACGTCAAATTGTAAAAAAAAAAATTACTTAATTTTCAGTCAACTGCATAACTAGGTACTATTTTTATTAAATTTACCATTCCAAAATTGAAGGAAAATTCTTAGAGCTTTCTTTAAAATTTGATAGGAAATTCGCAGCTTTTTTTTAAAGATTATATTAATAATTTATGTGGTGAAGTATTTGTTACGCAAAGGAATGCAATATTTTAAGCAAATGGTGGCAACATTTAGATAAAATTACAATTATTTTGTAATTCTTAAAAGATTAATTTGGTTCACATTGCTTTTATTTGAATGCTTTCAATGTTATCTGTAATAAATAGTTTTTAAAATTATATATATATATATATATATATATATATATATATATATATATATATATATATATATATATATAATTTATTTTTTTATATTTTTCTTAGTTGTATTTTTGATATGGAAAAAATATTTAGTTTTTCTTAGGAATTTCATAATATGTTTTATACAATAAGATAGTAGACAATCATAGATAATTTCAGATAATACCTTATTTTTTAATATCGAATCCATGTGTATTTTCTGAGTTTCAATGTATAAACTGGATATTCACTCAGTGAGATTATACCTTTCTCAAATTTCAAAAGTATAACATTCAATGATAACAAAATTTAAACTTGGAACAAAACTAATTTTCTAACAAAACATTTTACTAAGCAATGATGGTTACTTCTGAAGATCTGAAAATTCTTACCTTTTATTCTAAATCAGAGAACCTGATAAACCTGTCTTGCAGCCGTTTCTTTTCCCTGAAGAGAATTGACTTACAACTCTTATCTACCCCGCTCGTACCCAAAAAAGATTTCTAAACATTTATACTTTTATTTTAACGGCTTTCATTTCTTTTTCTCGTACACATGCATTGGTGTTATCGAGAAGTATATTTCTTTTTCCGTTTCTTTTCTTGTCACACAATCAGCTTTGCCAGACGTGTTAGAACATTATTTACGTTTTTCATTTACTTAGTTTTTGCTTACCCTCTGAATTTCGTTTTTGTAGCATTTTTTAATGAAGATAAACCTCCATACACATGTATTAGAATGACCGACTAACTTCGGAGGGGATTTAAACATATTTTAATGTCTGAATGATTTTTTAATAATATAAGAATAAAATAATAAATAAAGTGAAATCATTTAAATTTATTCTAAGGTGTTGAAAAAAAAAAGCATATTTTGATATAAATTTGATCCTTTATTTTAAAAATCTAGGATTTTTTTAGAGAAAAAAGTGTTAAAACTTTTCATATTTTGTAACATTACACGCATATAGAAATTATGAATACAATTATAGCTAAATAAAAGAGTTAGAAATCGAAATTTGGATAAATATTATAAGAAATAATTTGGAATTCCAACCAAGTTTAAAAAAAGGTTTATAAACTATTGGCGAATTTTGTAAGTCTATATTAAAAATTATTTTTAATGTTTTTTCACTCTAGAAGTGGACTATAGTTTTAAATATAATGTTCTGTGTGTCAATCTATTAAATTTATATGGAAGAAAACGAATTAAAATTATTCTATTTCATAACATTTTTACATTGATGCAGTTATATTTTTTTAAATATTAATTAAAAAAAGAATGCCGAATTTTTTATAGAATGTTAATAATATTCACCATGATATAATATGACATTTGAAAAATTCTCCGATTATACAAGAAAGGATATATTTCAAACAAAAGACTTTATTTAAAATGAGCAAAAAGTTTCTTTAAAAATGCTGCTTTTTATATCAGCATTCTTGTCATCTAAGGAAGCATAAATCAAGACAAACAACTGGCAGTCTCAATCTTCCTGAAATTCCATCAATTAGAAAGCTTCTAAAGGGGCTTAAAAGATGCTAATAATAGATGAGTAGTTAATTCCGACTTTATACAAAATCTATTAATTCTTGAATGAATTTGGGGAAGAATTTAAACTTTTGACATCCTATTTCACTGTCAAACTGTCAGATAAAGAGGCAATATTTATGTTTTGTTAACAAAAAAGAAATTAATGGATCTGTGCTTGAAAAATATATTTCGTAATTCTGACATTTTTAAGAAAAAGACTTAATACTTCATAATCAGTATTTATTAATTGCGAAATATAAAAAAATTAAAATATCTGACAATGTTAAAGAAGATGAAAGAAAAATTAAATCTTTTGCACCCAAATTTACATATTCTCAGTTTATTTTTCCTATAATAAGAATTATAAAGCATTAGATAGTTCCTTATTTTGTTTATTTCACTTAAGAAGCCACAACGTTACTAGAAGAATTTAGAGGGGTTAAATATCTGAATTATTTATCATAAAATTTAAAACAGTGAAACTGGTATAATCTTTTACAGTAATTTTAACAATAACATGCATAAATATTTCCTAAAAGAATATCAAATTTAGTATAAACATTCAGGTATTAGAATAGTTTTACATTTAAATATGAATGATGAATTTTCATTGATATTTACTTTGGTTTTTATTGATATGAATTCTGAATCTTATTAACTCAAAAATCACAAATAACATTTTAGAATGATAAAATTAGGAATTTTATTCTTCTACAAAATGAAAAAAAAAGTCAAAACAGTGAATGTAACCATAAAACAAGTCACATAAAGATTTTTATAAAAAAATAAGGTATCAATTCTTTCTACTAAGAATAAAGGCTCCATTTTGTGAATGCTGACCTTATAAGAATTAGAACATTTGACATTGAAATTTCAATTTAAGCATAAATAAAGATATTATAAAGAATATATAGCGATTCTTTACAAATAACTAATTAGAATTTTAAATACTTAACATTTAATGAAAGACAACTTCCACAAATTTACAAATAATTACAAAAAATAATCATTTTAAAATTCAAAAATTTGATTTAAAATGACAGTTTTGTTACACACATTTATCCTATAATTTAAAATATTTTTCTACATTTTTTTCTGCATTATTTTACTAAGAAAATTTTACTTGAGTTTCAAATCAGAACGAATTACTGGTTTCATCTAGTATTAAAAGTCTGGTTTTCTTTCCTTATTGAATGTTGAGGACGGTGTTGTTTATTGTTTTTACGTTTTACTTTAATATCTCGGTCATTATTAATAAAGGAATATGTTGGTGATTGTGTATGGGCATTCTCAATTTAGTAGACTATAAGCCTGATTGTTCAACCACATTCAGCGAAATTTGCGACAAATGTGTATTGATGGTCGGTAATGAGTAACTATGAAATATTTTTTCATTACTATCTTCATTAATAAAAAATTAAATGGCTTTCTGGCATTTTAAATAAAGAAAATGGCATCGTTCACATAACATAACGCCATATTGTGGCCACGATGTCTATAACACCCTATTACACTATAACTATATCTAACTAGTTGGATGAGCGTAAAAGGGAAGGAAGAAAAAAGAAAGAAAATAAAGGTTAAAAGAAAGAAAGTGAAGACAAACCACCCAGAGGTCTCCTGAGAGAGTCCCATCGGTGTCAAATCTTACAAAAATCTGTTCAATATTTTGCTGAAATAATAACTTGATGGAGGGAACAAGAATATTTAAACAAATGGTGATTATGGGATGGACATACTGGGAAATTATATTATTAGCTGAAAAGAAAAAAAATGTATAAATTACATTGTGAACATCTGCATGGCGTATATAAGAAAATTAAAGGAAATATGTAGCGTCCGTTGGGGTTCTGTGGTTTTAATTTCCTTTTTGAAAACTGCACTTTTTCCAGACTTTTGAAGTTATAACTTCGGCTGATTTTGGGGCATTCTGGTCTCGGCTAATGTGCAATCCTGAAGAGGTCTTAAATTTTATGAATACGGTTTACTATGGAGTGGATCTTGTCACTTGAAAAAGCTTTCGACGCCTCTCCCCTTTACGATTCTTCTTCAAAACTTGTGTCTGGCTATCTCATATGTCATGAGAGAGTAAGTAGACATTTGGTGGTATAGTGAATTGAAGATCCTATCTCCTCACAGCTACAGCAAGGAGAGTTGGCCCGATGGAATCTGTGCAGGTATGCCAGTAATGGGCCATGCCCAGTAAAGGAAAGGGCATTCGCTCTGTTCCATGTTGAATGTTGATCAGCCAGTATCATTCCTTCTTCCCATTCCTTTTACCATCATGCCATCATCTAGGTTTAGAGGATGTTTATCGGATGGTATCTTTATATTCATCAGCACTAGCCATTTCATTAACGTCATAGCCTACATGTGCCTTGATCCATGACATTTTTATATGAGTATTTTCAAGAAGAAAAGTGAATGCATCTCTTGATAATTGGCTATAGGTTTTTGAAGAATATTAAGATTGAGTACTTGCTTTATTGTGGGCATAAATAATGATTGGATCTGATTTAGGAATAGAGGTTGGGTATTTCACTGCTCTATTGAGTGCTAATGGGGTAGCTTGACAGTACTTGTTTTATTTCAATAGGCAGATTGGCCAATGGTGGATAGGGACTGCATCCTGTATGACAAAAAATACAATCCCAACTTCTGCTAAAGATTTTGACACATCTGTGTAGATCCCGAGTCCTAAATTTTGAGACAAACTATCTTCCAACGAAATTTGACGTGCTTACCATCCCACACAACTGATAATTTTCCTTTTTTTTTAAATTTTGAAAATAGCAGAAAGATAAGGTATTTCCAAATTATTTCCCAAAATCTGGTAATAATTTAACAAGGATTTTTTCTTTGTTTCTAGTTATAGATCCCGTTCTTACAATAAAATGGAATAATTTCCAGTGTTATTTTTTTAATAGTAAATAGATTGATTTTCTTCCATCGTTTAAATATTAAAGAATAGCAATTATGTTTTTTATCTTCTATGTTTGCATGACATTATAAAAATGAAATTGCTTTGCTCTAAATACAACTTGGAATTTGACATAGACAACCAAGATTGCTAAATATTTAATGACGCTATGAAGCCACGGGTTTGGATTGCTTAATATGTTCCCTATAAATGTAACAGTTATTTATTTAATATGACTATAATATCCGGTACAATTTTATATTCAAGCACGTTTCGCTGAAACAATCAGGAAAAATTTATAAAAACTAAGAAGCTTAACCCTTTTACAATTGTCCAGCCCAATTGGTTCTGCACATCTACACTGTCAGGCCGATTTGAATTTCAAACAATGAATGCAAAGCGAGAGAGGACATCATTGGTGATAACTAGTATCGCATTCAGCATTAAAATGAAATGCAAGTAATATTCCTGGTATTTTCAGATGATATTATAATTATATTATGATTATTATAATGCTAACACTGTTTTCCTAAATTTATATATGACTAAATCTTTTTGTTAGGTTTTACTATTTAATACTTTATTTAGATCGCATTACAAATTATGCCTAAAAAAGCAAATCACTATTTATATCTCCTATTTCTAAATAAAACCAAACTATAACTACCCTGCTTTGAATAACATATTATAAATAAGAAAAATGTGCAAATCTTACGTTTTTTTTTAAATTGCAAGTATATAAAATGATGCAAATTTATGAAATAATTAGTTAATGTTTGGAAGAAATAGTATCGCACAAAACAATTATAGAAGTGGTTAACAAAATTTTAAAATAAAAAAAAAATATTTTTATTAATAGTCAATTATTAATCGTAAAATAATTTTAATAATTGTTTGCATGAGTTTATGCATGACTTACTAAAGAATTCATTATCGCAAGAAACTAAATCATTATCTTTTCTTCATTATTTATGATGTCCTTTCAATATTTAATGTTTCAGATTAATGTAATTATTTTTCACCCATATTTTTTGGCATTGATTATAAAACAATCTATGCTAAAATTGTTTTAAAGTATCTATTTTTAAATTAAATGATAAACGCTTAAATTAATTAAGATAAACTAATTAATTGATTAGTTAATTGATAAACGCTATAAACTAATATTTCTTGAAAGTTAAAAATTGTTATATTTCAGGATTTTTCAATTTTTATAAACATATTTCATTCCAACTAACATGTAGCTATATTTCATGATATATTCTGAGATAAATGCTTAGAACTATTTTAATTTCCGAGTCGTTTATTAAGATGTTTGAAAAAATATGAAATAAGATGTAAGACTTGAGTAGACAATTGCGTAAGGTAAAGTAGACATAGGTGTAAGGTACTTTAGTGAAATTCGAATAAAATAACAATGATAAGTATAAGACTGCTAAACTAATTTGAATTCCAAGAATATTTATTGATAAAATCATTATACTGTATTCATAAAATATCCGGTTAAAATTATTTAAAATCTAATATTACTTGCAAATTAAGTTATTAAAAATATAAGTGATTTTAAACATCAAATTTCATAATTAAGGCAATTCAATAATTTTCTTGAAGATCTTAGAAAAACGATTATCCTGTATTATTTTATTTAATGAAAGTAATAAAATCCAAGTACTCGGAAAAAAATAAATATAAATATGAAATAGAATAGGAAAAGTATTTTATTTATTTTCAAATAATATTAGCATTCGCAAAATCAAGGTATTATTGTAAAAAAATTATTTTTCTATCCTAAAAAGCTATTTACTGTTCCTCTTTAATAAAATGTTGTTTAAATAAACAATTAAATTAGAAAATATGCAGTGATTTCAACGACAGACAACAAATATTTGCTTTCTGTAATTCAAATTTGAAAGACACCAGAGTACTCTAATGTATTGTATCATTGCTTTTAACAATATATAAATTGATATAAAAAGCACTCTACTAATCAAACTTACATTTCGCGTAATACGATATCTTTATTTATTTTGCAAAAAGGGAAGAAATTGAATTTAATATGCTTCACAATATCAAATAAAATATCATAATCAAAAATATATGTACATGTATGACCTAAAGCTTCCAAACATATTCCAAAATGATTTGTATACAAAAAAAATATCATTTATGCCAGGGTTTTGTATCATAACTATATTTCAAGCAAAAACTGAAAATAAGACATATGAATTTATATAGTATAAATATTTTTTCATTGGTTTAAATTAATAAAAGAGTGTTTTATAATCTATTAATAATATTAGAAACTCCGTGATATATATATATATATATATATATATATATATATATAGGATCATTTTCTATCCTTTTGTGTTTCTAAAAGCGCATCGTGAGATTTCAGTGATCTCATGGTAATATTCCAACTGTAGCTCAGAGAGATTCAGGTATGAAAAGTGATCCCAAGATCCATCAAATATGACTCCAATTTGCATGCTAAATTTAATATTGGGAGACTAGTATCCTCTAAATGCGTGATACTGAAATTCACGAACAGGGAATTCCCGTTTCAACCGTTAGTCCTAAAATAAGCCCTAATATGAAATTCTAATGTAACTATAATTAAATGTAATTCCAATGTAACTGCCGTGATAAATCAAAATGGACATGCGCATTTATTAATATGCGTTAGTGCTGATTTCAGTAATTAATTTTTAGTTTGTAGAAATTTGTTCTTGAAGATTATATATATATATATATATATATATATATATATATATATATATATATAATCTTCTGTTTCCACCAATTTTGCAAACTATATTTACGGAAATAAAATTATATGGCTTCTATCACATTATTTTATTTATTTAAATGTTTCATCAGTATATTGTGTTGCCATACAATTGGGGATTTGAATTCATCTGGAATGTATTTATAGTGTTTTACGCTTCTCTTCTGCAATGTCTTTTGATGAAAACAAAATGCAAAGCGAATTTTCCTTTGTGTAATTAAGAAAAAAAATTGGGAAATTATTACCTATATTTATGATAAGTTTTGACTTTAAGATATTTTATTGCATGGGAGAACAAAACATTGAATCATCAAGTGTACCACTAAATTAACATTCTTTTTTTATTTTAAAACTAGTGGACAACGTCCTTGTATCACAGTAAATCTAAATGATTTCATACTAGAAATAATTTTCTTTTCGTGCCCGTAATTTTTTGAAAATATTAATATATTTGGAAATGTTTTATTCAAAACTGAATTATTTTAATGATTCAGAAATAAATGCTTCTAGTTCTTTCTTACTAAGATTCAGTGCTCACGAAAAACTGAAATAATAAATTAATTTTACAATTTCTATATTGATTTTTTTCTAATTTTGCATGTAATAAAAATGAGTTATAAGAAATTTGCTAACTTCACAGAAATGTCTTTAATGTAAAATATACTGTTGTATTATTTGAAAGAGAAGTGAATTTAATTTAGCTTGTCAATTGTTGTAATTGCAATAATATATGAAAACTGTAACTGTTGTTGAAATAGATTATGAGTAAAGTATAATTAACTATCTCCTTGTAAACTTTATTTTCCTGCATATAAAAGTGTTTTCACTTTAATGTCTATTCTTACTATAAAATTTCTTCTTGAATATTTTTGTTAATTTAATTTACAGCATTTAAATCATACAAACTAGTTCAAACATTTCATTACATTCTTCGTAAATATTAAACTGTTTTTAATAAAACTATATTTAAAGAAATTTACTGAAAATGGTTAATTATTTACGTCTTTGTTTTTTAATGCTTATAAAACGAAAGATTGATGAATATTTTATCTAGAGATATTTAAAAAAAAATTACAAACAGTTTCCTTTGAAATTAACATAGGAATTGCAACAATATAAATAATTAAAATGTAATTGCTTTATGGTGCAGCTACAAATCATAAATTAATTAAAAATAACATCAAAAATATTATGATAATATACTTACAAGAAATTATAAGTATTGAGGTTCATATGATTTATCAAATAATTAAAATAAAATAAATCAGTAAATTAATAAAGTACCCTATTGCCTCAGTAAAATATTTTTAATAATAAAAAATATAAGAAAATAAAAATTAGTTGGATAAATATAAATAACATATATCATATAAATATAAAAGCATAAAATACGTCTTCTTAATAATTTTTATTTTCTATTTTTAAAATTAACTTTCTAAAAAAAAAAGGTTTATCAAGGGTTTTCTGTGTTGCCATCCAATCAATTGTCTCTGATGACCTTGTAGCGCTGAGTTTGCTTAGTGATGATTTGCATTTGTTTATTTCTCCAAGTTTATTTATGTGTTCGTTTCATTTGAAAGTCAAAATTCATCTTCGAAATAAAAGTGTCTTTATCTATTACTGAGGTCTCACGGGGGGAGGTACCTCTTAATTGAGAATGAGAGGCTTCCGGTATGTTGATGATTCTCTCCACCCCTGTAGGTACGTGAAAAGGTGGGGGTTTGGCTCTTTTTATTGATGACAGGACATACTTCCTTATGGATGCGTTGTACCTTTGCCGGTTAACTCAAAAAAAGTTACCAACAATGTTGCTATCACGGCGTTGCCATCATTCAAAGATTTTCGTATGCCTTTCAGCTGATTGGTGTAGTCAGTGTGAGATTATCAATTACTAAACTTGTTAGATGTTTCACCGTGCATAAAAGAGACGGATATTTCTGTTACAATTATTGCTCTCCATATTTCTTATGATTCAAATTGTGTATACACTGCGTGATAAATAATTACAAAAACAATTAATACTTATTTGAATGATGAGCCGAATTTATTTTTCGGTTATAAATAATTTTAAAAAAAGATTTAACGACTAATCCTGAAATATCTTATAACTCGCCTACTTTGATATTCCAAGAAGTACGTAGATGGCGAGCAGGACAATGAAAAAAGAATCGCCAACAGTGATGAATATGTTTTCTTCTGGGAGATGATATATCGCTTTTGTGTCATCTATCCTCGAATCACCTACTACATTGCTGGATGTGTATGGAATCGTCCGGAGATGAAGATCTTTATTTACTCTGCCAGCATACAAGATAAAAACAAGCGTGGGAAACGAGAAAGTTTGGATTTATTAGAGAGGAAGGAGCCCCAGAATAATACATTTTTTTCTCATTTTCTCTACTTTCCAATGCAACGATGAATCATGTGCAGGATAGTATTTTCATGGGTAAATACTGATTTAAATAGTGTTCCATTAGAATATATATATATATATATATATATATATATATATATATATATATA
>JAOUZG010040071.1:6398726-6420869 GCA_026289955.1 Argiope argentata
TTTTTTCTCTAATTATTTATATAAATGCAAAACTCAATGTTAAGTTATTTTATTTCTATTTACCTTTTTATGTCTTCGCAGCAGTTTGATATCTTATCGATTCATTTTTAAGAAAGCAAAATTATCATTTCCAAGCTATTATTGAAGCGTGTTATATTGTAAATAGAAATACAAGGCTAGCATGTTCTGGGCAAACCATAGCTATTTTTAGGAATTTTAGGAATATCTGCACTTGAAAATAGATATAGATAGCTTCGGTGGATATTAAAATTCAAGTTTTATTTAGCGATATATCTTAAATAGAAATGTAAATAGGCAGTTTCTTAAACTAAAATGTTGTACATATAATTTTATATAGCTTATATTATTTTTTATTCAATTTCAAATGTACTCAATTTTTTATTTTTTATTTGTGTTAATGGTAATCACTCTAATGCAAGAAAATAATATTTAGTGACATTAGTTATCAAAGAATAAAATACTTAAGTTTAATATTTATGCATAATTTAGGAAAACTTACTATTCATTTTATTTAACAATTTTTTGAGAAACATAATAAAAAATAAAATTCCAAAGAAGTAATTGAAAAATTTACATTTTGATAATTTAGTAAAATTAGTTGTGATAATTAATTTTATTTTACAAAAAAAATTCGTTTAATTTTAAAACATTTTAAAATAACAATAGAAAAATGAATTGAATTATTTATTTTTATTTGCAACATACCTTTGAATTGCATTTAATTTAGTCATTAAATATTTTGAATTTTAATATCTTTACAACCGGAATTAATGAAAATGCAAGAAATAAATTTGAAATTATAAGAATTCAACATGAATATAAAATTTACATAGCATATTCTAGGCCTGAAATATGTTTTTGAAAAGATTTACATTAAAATATTTGAAGAAATAACTAGGAGAAAATTTTCAAAAGAAGGAAATGCCAATAAACTTATTAGATATTAAAAAATACTTTTTATTTCTAAAAATTCTTATACTGATATTGTTTAGTGAATATTCTTTGCTTTTCCTTTAAAATCAATATGCATGACACCAAAAATAAGTTCATTTCAAATAGTTCTATAGTTTCAGGCTTTGAGAAATGTTCCTTTTAAATCTCCTTTTTATATGTTATATCTAACATATATATAATCAAAATAACTAATAATACATTTTTTGAATCAGATGATTATAAAGAAAATGGAAAATAATTCGTTCCATTTAAATAAATCTAAAAAATTACATAATAATGATTCACTTGAAATAAAGCGGTTAAGCTTAGGAAAAATTTTTGAAATTCACTGGTGGATACTTTCATTATTAAGCTTCAGATATTCCCTTCCGAGGGTAGATCTTACTTGATTCATTTCTATAGCAATTCACAGTACTTTAATTGCCAACATTTAGTAAATTTCCGTTCTAATTTAATCGGGCCTGAAGCGTTTAGAAATTAAACGCCGACAATTCGGACGTTCTGTTTGCAAGGCTGGATAACTTATTGGTCTGGTGCAGGAAGACAATGCGCGAAGTCACAAGGACTGAAGTTAATTGCCCCTTACCAAAGTATATAAGCTCGCCACAGCAACACTCTCTCTCTCTCTGTTCCTTGGACAGTCGCTGAATTAGCAAAGGGAATTTACAAAATGAAAGCCTTTGTCCACAAAGACATTAATTAAAAGCTTTCCCCAAATTAATGTCTTTGGCTATCGACCTTGGACATTCGAAATTAAATTCCAGTTTAACCTAAATAATTAATAAATTCACATTAATTTATTTTTAATACATGACAATGCTGTAAACATAATGAGTCTTAGCAAACTGAAAATAAACCGGTTTTTTTAAAAGTTACCAAATGTCATGTTTAATTAGCTTTCTTACTTCAATTTTGCCAATAGAAATTCAGAAACAATAGGAATATACGAGATAATGTAAGGCAATGGGAAATGTCTTAATACATATATAATGTTAATTTTTCCTGACAATTGCGATGTATATAATAACAATTTCAAATTAAGGTTAGAAAAAATAATGGTTGAGTAATAATAATTGTTTTATTTCAATCCAAATCCTTTGGTAAAAAAACCAGTAGTAATTTTGATAAAAGTTGAACCACCTTGAAATATAATAGTGTTTAAATGTTTTTAAATAAGTTCAATATACCCCTTCTGATGGAATGTATATTGAAACTTCCTTTCCCTATAAACCAAAGACCATGAGGCATAGAAAAACTATTTAAGTTATAAAAATAAATATCTAAAAATCGCAAGCCTTACAATATCTTGTTTCATATTTTTCAAAGTTTATAGATATCAGCAAAAGCGTTGATAAACGATAAAACTTCCTTAAAATAAATACGTAATATGCGTTTAAGTTTTCGAAAGTTGATTCTATTTTTTTTTAAAAAAAAATTTTAAGAAATAAAGGTAAATGCCATTTTCTCCCTAGATGGTTGATAGGATTTTAAATCTATTATTTTATTTATAGATATTTGCTTTTGGAACTTAAAGCACAATTTTGTTTTTTTACTGTATTTTGATTGTCACAATGATTTAAAATATAGTCTAAGCTTAACAGTTATAAAAACTTAATACTCAACGAAATTATAATAAAAATATGTTTAAAAATTATAATAGGCATTTGTATTCTATAGTTAATTAAAAAATAAATATTATACAAAATACAATTACGAAATTGAATAAAAAATATGGAGCATCAAAAATAGTTATTAGGAAATTGAAAGAAAAGGCCAATTAAAATATAATTTATACACACGAAGATGCCACTACTTATTGAGGTACATTAATATAATTTAATGTCTAATTAACAGAGAAAGTATTATGCATACTGATACAAAAATTATGAATGTGCATACTATTTTATTATACATTGAAGTTCCAGAAATACTTTTTCAGCAATATAATACCATATGGAATCCCCATTAGAACACATAATTGCCTGAACAAGACGTGAAATAGTTTCAATTAATTTGAGAATAGATTATGTAGACAGTTCATACCATGATTCTCCCAGGACGATCCACAAAGTCTGGGAGTGTGAAACGGTGGAGATAATCTAACGACAGCACATTGCAAAAAATCCCAGATATGGTTGATAATGCTCATGTCTTGTTGGAATTGCCCAAGTCCGTCAGAATGCACACAGAACATGAATACATGTAGAGTGTCAGAAACGATATTAGAGTTGCACTGACTTGCCTGATCGAGCCTACTCCCATCAACGGTCTCATTTCATGCTAACTTCACACTCCCCTTACCATCATAGAGCCTCCATCAGCTTAAACAGTTCCTTGTTAGCATGAGAAATCCATAGATTCATGGAGTTTTCTCCACATTCGTTTATTTCCATTCCCCCGATACCCTTGGAAACATGACTGCTCAGACCAGACAACGTTTTTCCAGTTATTAAGAGCCCGATAGTAGGTAAAGTGGAGAACTTCAATAAATGTATACGTGATGGTTTGCGACTGCAGAAGCACATATCAATTAGGTTACGGTGCATAGTGCGCAAATTGACGCTTGTTTATGGGACTGAAGTCAAATACGCAGCAATTTGAGGAAGTGTTAAACATCTATCTTGTATAATGATTCTTTTGAGGCCTCAGTGATTCCGTTCTTCCAAAGTCTTTTTTCAGGCGACTGCTGTCGGAGATTTGAAGTTTCACTGGAAATCTGGTATTTGCGGTACACCCAAGAAATGATCGTGCGAGAAAATCCGAATGTCACCTCTATTTTGAATATTCTGTGCTCCATCTCTAGTGCGCCGACGATTAATCCCTTTTAAAAATCACATAAATCTTTATAACCTGCCATTATAGAAACAAAATTCAATGTAATAGCCTCCTCAGACACCTGTTGCCTTATATATGCACTGTCGACATCATCGTATTATGCTGATTGGTTGTACATCTGCATTATTTGCATACAATGCGCTATACAAGTTTTTTTGGCTGCTCAGTGTATTGTTTTGTAAAAGAATACTATAAATTATATATATAATATATAATATTCTATATTTAAAAAAACATTATGCAGAATATTTTCCTATGTCATAAGTTTCAAAAAGTAAGTTTTGGCTCTTCGGTGCTACAGGTAGAGTAAGAAGTTAAGGAGGAATTATTGCACTGGTAATATTGATTTCCGTATGCTTCAAATTACAAGAGGACACAAATAGTCTGTGCAGTAAAATAGTGCATGCTAAATTTTAAAATATTTAAAGATGTATTTTAATACCTATTATAAAGACAGACAAAGTGAAATAGAACTTGAGAGAATCCAATAGCCTTTGTTCTTTAAAAAGTCCGAAGCAATTAATTAAAATCAATGAATTCTCAGAAAACACTATTAGTCATTTATCTTTTTCTTTTTATACATACAAATTGAACTGCTGAAATGAATTTGCTCAACATATAGCATTGCCTTCGCAGCTATTATTCGAACCAATTAATCGTGTTGCAACGTGTTGACGTACAGAAAAAGTAGTGAAAACTAAAAATGACTCGACACAATTTATCATTCTAGTCACCACATTTTCCACGACTTCTCGATCAATGTCAGCTTAGCTTATGCACAATGGGTTGGATGAAAAAAAAATCGATTTTTCGCGTATCGAATTCAAATATGTTCCAAAATTCTCGGAAACGACTGGTTATAGATGGAAAAGAAATTAAACAGTGAACCTTTACTTCGCGCTAAGGAGAGTGAAAATGTTACAACTTTCACTCTCACTATACTATTTTTATATTATACATTTTTATCCCCTTAATATTGTACAAACTGTAACTTTTGGTTCCTTGTCGTCTATTTAATCATTCGGTTTAATGTTTGAAAAAAAGGAAAACAAAGATGTTATAAATTTAAAAAGTAGAATTAAATGAAAACATCCTAAATCAAGAACTTCTAAATATATGCAGATGAATTATGCCAGTTTACCAGATGACATTAGGTAACGCGTATCTTTCAATATCTTCCAATTTTTAACCTAGCAATTCTTGTTGTTGTTACTAATGACACTTGCTATGGACCAGCCCATTGATACATCGACGGATTTAAGCCGAAATAAGCATATCTTCTTTGACCAGGGCCAAGAGTACGAATGTTGCAAATCACTCATCACATTCGCTTGCACAACCCTTTTTTACAGAAAAGCACGTTCACACGCCTCGCAGATTGAACACAGAAGAACAACCATGCCCCTGACCGTGACTCGAACCCAGGACACCCAGATCATGAGGAAGACGCCTATTTCTGCGCAACGACACTGGCTCAGTTCTTCTTCGCCCTCAAACAAATCTTACAAATGAAATTAAGATATTTGTAAACTTTATAGTGAGAACTTATGCTCCTAGTTCTTTCAATTTTAAGACAAATCACTCGGTGAAATAAATATCGAATATATTTTAAAGATTTTTAAAGAAATGAGACACTATCCCGAAAATATTAAAATATTTATTAATAATGTCATGGTACTCGTTTCTCTATTATCCAAATATTTCCCATGACAGTGACTTGGGTTACAGGAGAGTACAAAAGGTAATTTTCAGAAATTCTAAAATGTTATTTAGTCTTCATTAAGAAATTTTGACGTCATTAACGATGTGATATTCATATATTTTCATCGAACTACATAGTATTGACATAGGGTACTTAAGTATAATACCGCCAATGGTCGCCAACGGTGTAGTAACTCATTAGAGATGGATTTAAATTTGGCGATAAAGATCAATGGATTACACCATTGCCGGATTGCTATAATTGGCAATTTTGCAACTTATTGGCAATGACTTCAAATTTGGCAATACAGTTGGATGGTCTAATATGCAAGTACCTGACATAGAAGATTTGCATGATGTTTGTAAGAAAAGCACACCTAAAGCTAAGAATTATACGAACTAAGATTATACGAATTAGTTAGATAGTTGGGACTAAATTCATTATTTAAGAAGCAAACATTATAACATTTTGTTTAAACCTATATGATTTGCAAGAGTGTAGAGCTATCATCATTTAAAAAATCTTAAAATTGAATTGTAAATTAATTAATTGTATCAGAACTTAATTAGAAATACACGTTCTTCCCATTTTTTAATATTTTATAAATTTTTATATTTCAGTTTTGGAAAATGAATACATTTTTAGTTTTAAATATGATCAAATTACAAACTTTAGTGGTGTAATTCCAAGAGTTTAAACCCTTATTTCATATACATAATTAAAAGCAAAATAATCTGTAAATTTTAAAAATGAAATTTGCTTTGTAAATTTCTGTCAGTTTAACATGTGATAGCTAGGTGTTGAGTAACTTATTTTATATAAATTATCATACATAAAATGATAATTTTCAGATGATTGTCATATTTTGTATTAAAAAATCTATTCAATGGAAAGTACTATCGCTATAATGGGAAACATACGTACATAAAAGAAATTAAAAATATTTCTATATACATGGCGTATAAGAATTTTTACGTAATGATTAGAGCTTCACGCAACTTACTTCTATTTATTTTTTAAAAAAAGTTTATTCTACAGACTCATTTTTTTAAAAATTTGAATCTATCTTTATTTAGTCGAGACAATATATATTTTCTTCTCTGAATAATCAAAAAGAATATTTGACAAATAAATAAGAGAAATTTGCTCCAAAATTTTGACAACAAAATAGATAGAAGACATTAAAAAAGCAACAGCTGTCATCTCCAATAAACTGAAGATGAGAATGGTTAGATATGTCAGAAAAAGTAATCAACAACAACCAGAAGCAGTAAACAACAGTCATAAGGAGCAGTGATAGCTTACAAAATCTGGAACTCAAACATCAACAAAAATTGAAGATAAGAAAAAAAAACTGAAATTCAGTACAATATGAACTGTCCATGATTTATTGCTTTACAAAGGGTTTAAGTTTGGAATAATCTCTGATAAAATAGTCAGTTGATTCTATGGAAAAATATGAAAGTGATGTCGTAAAAGTTGTTTTTCTTCAAAAGCAAAATTAATTTATCATAAGCAGTTGTCTCTGTGTGACTTTTAATAAAATAATATTATTTTATGTGAAAAGAATACTATTTTTGGAAATGTGACTTTAAAACTGCTTAAGCTTTAACAATGATCTTTGTTCAAGTAAATTGATTACATGTTCCAACAAACCACGGCCATTTTTTTGAAATCCATTTACAATGCATATACCAATATTACGCCTTGTTATTATTCAAAGATTCCAATGAGGGTTAGAGAATAATTAAATCAAAGATAATTTTAAATTATCTGCGTGCTCGAGAAATAATATAATACCGTAAATGACCCAATAATTATGCATAAATATTGAAATCAGTTAAACATGACGGTCTAAAATATACAATAATTAAAAATACTAATACTAATAATATAAAACTTATAAATACGCTCTTAAATATTCAAATATACAATAAATTTTAAAAGATTTTTTTAAAGTATCAAATAGTTTGGAAGGAAAATATTGTATTTTCCATGTACTGTATTTATTTACGATCAAACTATGTAGTTTTTCCTCAAATCAAGTAATATTTACATAGAAGTATTGAAAAGTGTAAACAGGCTCTCAACAATAAGTTGTCTTAGTCATTTTGGACACATATTTCATTGAATACATAGATTAAAAAACTTAAAAGGAGTTATTATTTTTAAAAGATAAAGACGAAAATAAATCTTAGATTTTTTTGGCTTCCTAACTATTTTTAATAAACAAAATACATATTCAAAATGATTAATAAAACTTATTGATATAAATATTTTCACCCTTTTCAATAACACTTTAAATAATATAATGGATTTGTAAGCAATCACTGATAATTTATGGAAATTGGTAGGTCGGTCGTTTCAAATTTAAAATCTGTAAAATTATTAAGTAAATCTTGCAGTGTGTTCAAGTATTCGAAAGAAATCTTTATAAGGCTCAACATATCCTAATCCCACATGCATAAGATCTAATTCCCCAGAAACAAGATAAAATCAACAAAGTCAATTGTCTTAAACAATCAGTTAATTTAGTATTGATCCACAGATAAAAAAATTACTGTGGACTTTGATAAATTGTAAACGATTTCATTTGATTGGTTGATGGAAGATTTTGGGGCTTATTTAAATAAATGGCTGGCATTTATAATTGCATTGAAGGAAATTCTGATAATTAAGAGAGATTTTTCACAATCTTTCTCAATGCAAAATAATACTTCAAGGAAACTACATCAGATAAAACACATGAACCGCTTTGCTAAATCCTCAATTGCTAAGTTTCAAAGAATGGTGATTATGGTCAATAATTAATCAAACTCATTACAGATAATTAAGCTGTTTTGTTAGCTGTAAATGGCATTTGGAGCCGTTTTCTGTTTTCATCTCTACATTGAATTAATTCCACTTTTATCTTTCTTTCCCTGTTCTATATGTTACAAAAGTTCGTTTAGCGTACTTGTTTTACTTTAAGCGCTACTTTAACCCTTTGCACTCCAAAAAATAATTAGATGCAAAATTTTTCTCCTAATACAAAGGTTTGTTATATTGCTATGAAAAATAAATATACATAATGATTTTAAGAAGAATTTCTTTAAAAGATTAATCTACATCTCTTAACATTATGTATCTACATATCTTAACATTATGTAGGCATTATGTGGGCAAATTTAATTTTGACAATTAAATTTGAAAAATAAATAAATAAAACGTCAAAATAATACACAACTTTAATTGTGAGTCAGAGGCACCATCGGAGTGCAAAGGGGTAAATGTAAAAATAATAATTATTAAAAAAATAGGAGATTCATTACATACGTATAATGTTCTTTCTAAACCCTTGTAACTTAATTTTACTTTTTTATTTTTATTTAGATTTTTATGAGATATTAATGGATATGTAAAACGAATATCATGACTCTTAATATTCAATACATTTATATGATTAGCTGATAATTTTTTTATTTATCAGAAATCCAATGCTTTCAAATACAATATGTTTAAAATGTAGGAAGTTCTTTACTTTAAAAGATTATAATATGCAAAATTTAATACAAAAACTGATTTAATTTTTCAGTTAAATTCAGATAATCAATAGAATCGGGTGATTATAAAAAGATGACACTTGCTCTTTCTCTCCATTTGTTATATAAATACTTCCAAATTGTTTTGCAAAGTTTCAAAAACTTTTTAATGAATAGCTGTGATAAGTAGTCGCTGGTTTTTGATAAATAAAGAATTGAAGATAAACCAAGTCGTTAGTTCTTCCTGATAGAAATTATTTTCATCCTCTTCTTTTAATTTTTTGAGTGCTCATCCAGAATTTTTTAGATGCAGACATGGCTTTTCTTTTATGCATCGTTAAGTTATAGGACAAATTCCAACAGAAAAGTGGACTTATTGAGATAATTTTTGAAAATTTTTTGAAAGCGTACTGAAAAGAACTGAAAAGTTCCAAATATTCTGATAGTTTTTTCTTTCTAAATGATAACAGTTGTTTATTTTTAATTTGTAACAGAAAATATGAAAATGAATTGAGGATATAACAGATACCTGCAACTTTCTTGCATAAATTGAAACAAGTAACAAATGGAGATGAAAACTCCAAAATCAACAAACTATATTTTAGAATTGGTAATGAAGAATAAATAACTAGGAATTCTGGATTTTGCAAATGCCTTAATAGGATATGATTTTCTTAAAATTTATAGGAAAACAAAATAAATTTCATAATTTGTATTTCTCGGAACAAAAAAAAAAGAAATTACATACATTGAGAAAGATGGAAGTAATTCTCATATTTAAAAAAATGGCAATTCTTTTATCAATTATTAAATAAAATTACCTAAAATGTTCTTAAGTTTAATAACATTATTAAAATAACTTATATTACCAAAATCATCTTCTAAGTTATTTTTTTTCAAAGCAAAATATTTTTTTCAAAGCAAAATATGTAATATTATTTTATTTATATATTAATACTTTAAATGAATCTCTCCTTATATAAATTTTTAGCTTAGTATGAAAATCATGCCAATAAACCTAAATATAGTCGTGGTCTAAATGATTTTTAAAAATCACTATATTAAGAACGGCAACGCATAAGTTAATCACCAATTATATTTTAAAATCAAAGAATTAGAAGAGAGCAAATGGAACGTTTTTTCCCCTTAATATAAACGTTAATAAAAATTCTAACAGAATTTAGGCAAAGAAAAAAAGAATACTGATTTTGATAAGAAAAAGAAGTCAATTTTCCAAACGAAATTTATTTTGAAAGGGAATATAAATGTATAATCAAATCATTCTGACCATTTTAATACATTTTAAATCAACGCTGCGATCAATTTTATTTTTTTGACAAGTTATCGCCATCGATTGCAAAAAGCACCACAAGGAAATGATCCTGAACGTTATTTGATGGAAAATGTTCGAAAAATATTCATTTCCTTCTGAATACATGTCATATCGAATATTTGATATCTACATTAAAGTTTCAATGGAACCGGAGACCTGCTTTTAGTTCGGTCAGGAATGGTACATCATACACGGAGTGCTGAAATTATGAATTATTAATACGATTGAATATATCTTATATTTTTCCGTATATCATATTTTTAAGGAACTCATAACATTATTTCGCTATATTGTTTTCAGAAGTTGATTTTTTTCCCTTCAATGAATTCAGTTTATTTTTCTTTAAGTCAAGATAAGTCAAACCGTCGTAAATATTATCGATATACCCTTGGAAAGCAATAATAAATCAATGTCACTTCGGAATTTTTTCCCGTGTTCATATATGGGAGCAACGTATATTGCTGAGTTTTGTTTCATCTTTATGGATTAAAAATCCAGTAAAGTAAATTAATATCTTTCTTTAAAAAGTGAAATATTAGTTTTATTTAATTTGGAAGATCTACCTCTTTTATTAAATCTTATAAAGCAACATTAACAATTTTACTTAGAGAACATGATATATATTCAATAAATTTAGCTAAAATAAATTTCAAACAGTATTTTTTAAATATATATATGAAATGTTATAAGTTATTACCTTTTATTTTAACAGCGGCGACTGCTAAATTGTTGGATAAATTGTCAGCACTTTGATATAAATGCTAATGTATCGCACAGAAATTTCATAAGAAATACGATTTTGTTAATGTCAATTCCAGGAGTCTAAAGATATATTATTTATAATTTACATATAGCACATGATAAATTCAGTAAAATTAACTAAAATAGATTTTAAAAAAGTATTATTTTCTAATATATATAAGAAATGTTATAAGGTATTACCTTTTATTTTAACAGCGGCGACTGATAAACAATGAGATGGATAGTTAGAACTTTGATATAAATGCTAATGCATCGCACATAAATTTCACGGTGAAATACGATTTTGTTAATATCAATTTGGGAATCTATGAGGATATATTTATATAATTCACGAAGTCAGTACTAAATCCCAAGTGTCATTGATTCTTAGATAAATTATTGCAGATGATAATACAATTACACAATATTGTATTATCAATACAAATTCTGATAATACAATATTGTGCAATTATGAAAATACTGATTAATTAAGCATGACTAAATTGATACTTTAAAGTTAATAATTCATAATTCCTTTTCCTTTCCAAAATATTTAGAGCATTTGATATTGAATACAATAACAATGTAGGTAGACCCTCTTCACTGATACACCTGAAATGATTGTGATTTTTTTAATATGAAATCTCATGACAATTTGATAACCATCAATATTCATGCCACATTCCCCTTCTTCTAAATGAATCTGAAAATCATTATTTCATCACACTTTCACAGTAAAAATTGAAAAACTGCTTCCCCAACTGCAGTCACTCCATTGATTTTATCCATTTTTGTTCATGTGAAAACTCAAAACTACTATCATACAAATGTACAAATTTACTGTTTATATATATCATACAAATTATGATACATATAAATAGTATCATAATTGGCTCTACCTTCCATATTTAAGAGATGCTGTTGTCTAAAATTGAAATAATATTCCCTTCTCAGAAACCGGGACAAACTTGCCAGTTGATTTTATTAGTATGCAATTAAACAATGAGAATCGCGTTATATAATAAATAGTCCTCTTATTGTAATTATTAACAAAAACTCAAATTACTTTTTTAAAGGACTCAAATATATTATATAAATTAATATATCAAATATATTAAATGATATAAATATATGTAGTATTATAAGAATATATATATATATTTAATGAAACTTTTTAAACCAATTTTTCTAGCTGGAAACCAATTATTAGAGCATGATCGATTTGAGATAAAAAAAAAAGCTGTAACGTCATAGTTCAACGCTAACTTCTTAAAACCGCATCTGCTGTCAAAGAAGCATAAATAATAATAATGCAATACTGCTAAAATCAGACAAAAATATATGCGATTAAAAGATGTTTATGAACATTGCCCTTTATGCTTTATTCATTGCCAATATGATTTCAAGCTTCAATTATTCTTTACCTTCAATTATTCAAAAATCCCTAACGAAAACAACGTCATGTTCTCATATGGTAATAATTATGAAATCGTTTAACAATTGATATTATTATATTATGCAGGCATAACTATGAAGCATTTTATTCAGAGATCCAATATTAAAACAACATTCACATATCTCCTGCGATTCGTTTCATGCTGGGAATTAAATATCATAAAGATAAATATGTAAATGAACTTTTGTTTTCCCAAAACATCCTACTTATTTCCCCTAGAGCGGCAGCATATTTGCATATGACCTTAATTTCTTTACATTAGGCTAATTTATTCAGAAGACGATAGAGAGGATTATCTAAAGCACATACAAGCTTTAATAAGGAAAAACGCCAGCCGCATCGGAGAGAAATTAGTATTGTTAATATCGCACAGCTTTCATTAACTATGAGTTAATTCCTTAACGAAATTTAAAAGATAAGTTTCTTTTTGTGGTTAGAAGATGAGTTTCTTTTTCTTTCTTTTGTCTTTCGCATAACTTGCCTTCTTTAGGGCAGTATTAATGTTTCTTTCATCTCTGGAAAAATTTTCCGTACCGAAATTTGTAAATAATAATTTGTTTAACACGTTTAATTTTTATCAGTATTTCAAATGTTAATGGGTTTATAATGTCATTAGGTGACTCTTAATAATCTCAAATGTGACTTTTTTAAAGTTATCTAAATGAAATTTTCTTATAGTTTACTTTCTGATATACAGCATACACCTGCTCTACTTTGACTTGTAATTTTATTATAATGTTAAAACCTGATATTGTTTTTAGGATGAGGGTTTTGGCATCAAAAATTCGTATTCGAAAAATTAAAATTTTAATCCATAGGTGAAAATTTTAAATTTTATTATCTGCACGAGCTTTTAATTATGCGTTGCTATTGTATTTACAAAAGCTGTGATTAAAAAAAAATAAGTTAATTACTACAGCAAATAAAACCTAGAAAAATATCATTTTGAGCACTTGATTATATGAAATGAAATGTGATATTTTTTTAAACAATGAATGTAAGACAAAGTTTTATTGAACGTTTGCATTATTAAAGTGACTAATTCAATAAAACTATTAAAATGAATAAAAATATAATTTAACTTACACGATTCCGTGCTGCTTGGCCGTTCAAGAAATTAGGTTCTGACTTGAGGCATTGAAATGTTCATAGAAGATTTCATTTTAATTATTATTTTATTTTTCTCTAATGCTGCCATTTTAAAAGAATTTATATCTTTTTTTGTAATTTTATGTTTGACTATTCGTTTAATAATGCAAATCAATCAGAAATTGCACCGTAAATTAAATATGGAATTTCCTGAAATCCTTTTTAGGATTTTATTTACTAAGCATAAAAAAAGGGAAAGAAAATGGGGGGGGGGTGATACAATTTTTAAACTATGCCTAAAAACTAAATGAATATTATGTTGCAATGGTTAAACAATACATTTTAGTATGGCTTGGATTTTAATCTTTATTTTATAACGAATTATTTATTTTAACCTTTATTTATTGTAATTCGAATTTGTTCTAGTAATTGTATCATCTTATAAACAATTAATCATTTAATTAGTTTAATAATTTATTATTTATTTTTTTCTAATTTTTTCCCCAATAATGAAATGTATACAAGTTTTCTTTCAAATAAAATATCACAGTTGATATTATTTCGATTGATGCATGTTGTTGTTGTTTTTTGTTTTTAAGGAAATTTGAAATGTTGAATTTTTTACTTTTAACATGTCTTCAAAAGTTATATGCAAATATTTTCAAACTGTATTAATTCACAAAAGGAAACTAAAAGCGATGATATAGAAATGTTTTTCAAAATTATTTTCTAAAATAAAGTTCGGAGTTTGTAATCCAAGGATCGATATGCTGAAACAAATTAAATTTTTATTCAATTTCATCGCCAATCGAAACTTCTAGAAATCGAAATCACAATAAGGCATGATATAAATCATAATAAATATAACAAATATCATATAAACATCATATCAGATAGAAGAGAATATAATACTTTCATTATTGAACATATACAACCCATGATACATTAAAATTAAAGATTACAGATTAATCTATAGATATTTAAATAAAATGTTAGCCTAGCATCAAAATTTTTAATGATATTTTATATAATCTTTATGTCCGTAAAATGTCGTTTTATGTTTCCATATTCCAAAATTTTTCTTGCATGTATATTTAAAATTTATTCAGGAAATTATATCAAGTTTTTAATCATGAAAATATAAAGAGCGGAAAACTCATCTGGTTATATTTAGTATCACTAGAAAATTGTTAAAAATGTTTATTACTAGACATTAAAAATTTCAAATGTTGTATTTAAACTCAAAAAAATTAGAGTCATTTAAATGTTTTAAACAGCCTTCTCATTAAAATATATGAAAATTTATTTTTTCATGGCATTAATATAAAAACGTCCGTGGTAATTAGCACCTTGTTTTTCTATTTAGTAAGTATTTGACTGTTAAAAAATCTGAATTTTTAAAACATAGAGTCGTAATTTGTGTGACAAGAATTTCAATTTTCATCATTTCTAGAAAATTTGTTAAATTTAATAAACTCTATTTCTGCAAATAATATTTTTTTAGTCTTTCTTAAAATTCGTAATTAAAGATTTATTCTATATATATTCAAAAGTCTAATTACATATTCCTTTGAAATTATATTGGCTTAAAAATTTATCATTGGAGGATAATGGAAAAAAACTTTAAACCCCCTTTTTTATGACAGAATAATTATATAATCATGCTATAAATTTTTTGAATGAAAATTCTTTTCTTAAATAACATTAATCAAGCATGTTAGTTGACAATTTCTGTCATTATCAGAGTTCATAAATTATAGTTCATGTCAATTAAACTAAAAAGAATTGAGCTGTATGATGCGAAGTTAATCTGTAATCTGTACGAATTCCATCAATAATATGCACATCACTTAACCTAATCACTGAACCCGATATTTCATTGTTAACTTGTCATATGATCAAATAAATTTAAATTTTATGGCCTATAAAGAGATCAGCAAAAGATAGAAAGAAATATTAAACACAGTAAACAGGGTATTTTCGATAAAAAAAAAAGTTAACACCTGGTAATTATATATTTGATAAAATTAAAACGAATGAATATTTTTCGGATGTATCTGCAAAAGTAATTAGATCAATTAATTTCAAAATCAGACTTCTTATTGCTGGTAAAAATTAATAATAAATTAATTAATAAGTTTTTAAAGTAATCGAATTGAATTTATATAGAATAAATTTTTTTGTGAAAAAAAAAGAATAATAATACTGAAATTACTTTTGATTTGCGTTCTGCTTTTCCTTTTTATTCTACAATTAAATTTTACTGACATAATAATTATCTTTAGCAAGACGAATTGAGTTTGAAAATCATCAAAATCAATTTGCATTTCAAAGCAAATAAAAAAGCTTTTTCAAAAGAAAAAAACTGCAAATTTGTATTTGAATTTTAATTATTTTCTTTCATTTAGTTTCATTCAACATTTTATAATTAAGCTTATTTGCGAAAAAAATGAAGTATTTTTTCTAGCAGTTAATGTGCATAGGCCATAAATTAGAATAAGTGGATACAAATTACCATAACTTTATTAATATCTGATTGCTGGTTAGTGACTTTTTAAAGAATTATATGTGAAAAAAAAATAATTTTAATGCATATATCATAACTAAGCATCCATAGGAAAAACAACTTCTTGCTTTTTATAACATAGTTATCACATTTCAGGAAACATATGCATTAATAATATATTAAATAAATTCATGAATTTACGTAACTGCATTTCCTATTTTATATAATTAATTCTAGTTTCGAGGTATATTATATTATTTGTTTTCAGATAAATAAGCTTTCAAAGATCATTTACTCCGAAAGCGAGAATGTAATGGCTTTTCAAAAAGGATTCCAATTTTTTTTTTCATTATATATCAAACCTTGCAATGGTCGATAACATTGCAATGTATCAAAACTGTCACCGTAACTGAATTTATTATAAAACCTACTGAAGCGTTTGAAATTTTCTTTACTTCAATGCAATATTTTATATTTGTGAGAAAAAAATTTTTTTTTAGAGTAGGCGAGTAAGCGGAAAATTAATACACTTGTTTATACAACTCTGAAAATATGAAGTATAAACAAAAACCTTCATGAAGTTTCTAGAGAGAAAATTTGAAAATTCTCTCTCTAGTCAAATTATCATCTCATTAGATTAGGAATTGAGATTCTATTTAAAAAACAAAAACATGTAACTGCTTTTATTTGTGTCTGATAAACAAGAAATTTAAATGAAAATATTTAGTAATGAAAGTAATGAAAGTAATGAAAAAATTTTCTCTATGAAAGTAATAAGATTATTGCAAGATCAGATTTGTTTTAAGCTGTACAAATCGCGGTGTCCTTTTATGGAAATTTCAATATGGCACACAAAATTATATTTGGAATTTGTCTCCAGTATGCTTGTACACACGTACATTCGATGAT
Source organism: Argiope argentata (assembly GCA_026289955.1). Classification (NCBI taxonomy): domain Eukaryota; kingdom Metazoa; phylum Arthropoda; class Arachnida; order Araneae; family Araneidae; genus Argiope; species Argiope argentata. The sequence goes on from JAOUZG010040071.1 coordinate 6,415,794, forward strand.
TTATGTAAATTGCTTCGAAACTTATAAATTATATTTTCTACAATAAAGCGTACACTATCTCATTTTATAAACTATTTTCGAAACTTAAATTCTTTAGACAAGTTTTTTTAATAATAAGGGAACTACTCAAACATTACTACCACAAAAGGCGAATATCATTTAAGGAAGAACAATATTACCTATAACAAATTAACTTTTAGTTAAACTATCTGCAATATTCAGTATCAGTGAATATTTAATTTCTAAGCCTTTGGTACAGCAATTATTATTTTATTGCGCGCTTTGCGATGAAACTGCAAATGTCTTGGAAACTAGTAATTCCGTATTTATATTTAAATAGAGCAGATGAATTGCTTACTTTGGCCGTTAGAAAATTGTGAAAAACATCTTCTGTAGTTTGAAAAATTTTACAGATTAGCAAAGTAAACACTGAATTTGAATGCAAACTACATTGTTTGATTTTACATATACTAAAGTCACAGCAATTATCTAATATTCAGGGAAGAAAATATTTACTTATAATTGAGAGGTTGGTTTCATAATTATAATAGCTCTAATTTAATTTATAAAAATCAATATAATTTATTGTACTTATAGTTTTTAAACTCACTAGAAACTAGAAAAGTTTTCATATTTTCAAATAATTTTGAAAAAGTAACATTTTTTAATAAAGTAGATTACAAGCATAAGCATTTGTAAGATTTTAGAAACTTTTAACAAATAATTATTACAAGGAATATATATCAAGATTATAAGTATTTTCAATCGTGTTTTATTTAACCTTTAAAAGCATATTTTTTTAACCCTTAAAGTTAATTAAAATTTGGTAAAATGGCACTCCTGATAATAAATAACAACTCTTCTGAAAAAAAGTTCATTATTATTTATATGGAGCTTTATTGTTTAACTTTATATAATCCAAGGTTTCAAACTTATGATTTATATATATTAATTTATAAATTAAACTTAACCTTAAATATGAATTAAAATTTCAACTAAAGTTTGATAAATACCATATTAACAAATAAACATCTTAAATCACATTTCTTAACCATATTACGTATTTATATTATATTTCATATCATATTAACTCTAATTTCCTTTCTATTCCTTTTAATATTGTTCTGCCTTAAGTATGAAATAACGTAACCTAGGCTTAATTCATCTAAATTATTTTAAATATTCTTTAGCTCTCGAAAGAAATTAATGAAGCCTTTTCAGAAAGAAAGGTCTTCTTTCTAAAAAACTTAAATATGTTCTTCAAATATTCGGTCATTTACTCTATAGTGATATCAGTCAGTGTATTTGATGGCATGAAGAGAAGGGCTCGCTGAAGAAGATTTTGACCAATTGTATCAAAGCATAATAATAATAATAATAATATAAAAGATAAGCTTTTGTATCTTAAGAAGCCATGGCATTTATAATACTTTTTCAATTCTAGAAGGGTCATTATCATACCGAATGTTGAATCCATCTTAACCAATTGACAATTTTATTTTGATATGCAATTTTATTTTTAGTCTTTTGAATATACAATGATACACTTTATTTGTTTGACTTTATTTTAGGTCTAATATTTTTAATGAGATCTTTTCAATATTTCAATGTCTTAAATCAAATAGTTCAATAAATTTAATGAAAGTCATAGTAGGGATATAATTATTAAACGGATGAATATTATGATTTGAAACTCCTTTATAATGGATAATTTCAGATTATGGGACATAAAATCAGAAATATGAAAAAAGGTCTTATCACTCCGAAAGAAGTTTCCTTTTTTATTAAATTTCTTTTTATTTAAAATTATATTTTATATTTTTGAACAAAGCTGAAATATTTTTAAAGGAAATGACAATAACATTAAATTTTTATCACTATTTTAAAATTAGACAAAATTTAGCATAAGTATATAGATATGGAGAAGAGAACCTAATTTATAACGTGATAAAACCTAAAACGCATATATATGTGACAAAGAATCATATTTAGTAGAATGAAGAAAAAATAATATGCGGTTGAAAGAATCAAACGAAACAAAATAAACAAAACCGAAAGAATTTCTTGAGTTTCTCTCTTTATTGATTTACTTTCTGTATCTCTGTAGACTTCTCGGGTTTAACAAATCGTTTTCCATCTTCAACTTTTGTTTGTACTTTATTTTATTTATTGTTTCTGCTTATTCTTTTTATTTTCATTGGTTTTTTTAACCCGTCATTTGAACCATGAGTGCAGTTCAGAATTAAACAAATTGACCTATTTGCGAAAGATTATAACTAATGCAGTTATTGAGTAAAGCGCGTTTAAATATATTCTATATATGTATATAGATAAAGCTAAATTAAAGTCGAGGATTTAAATGGCGGTTGTTGTTTGAGAACATGAGAATCCTATTATTAATCGTACTAAAAAGATTAGTTTATAATTAAATGTCCTTTTCCATTAATAAATATAGAAATAAAGAAACTAAGTGAGATGCATTTATTTTGCCATTTTATATTCAATTATTTATATGAGTCTGAAAATTATATCCTTTTAATTTGAAATGAGTAGGAATTAAAATTTATTTAATTATGTCTTTTGCGTGAAAACTAAAGACCTCAGTTAATGAAATTGCTTTGTAATGCGAATTTATGTGATACGTTTTTTCAATAAGATGTTTCTACTAGTTTTGACATAGACATTGAAAACGACACATCTTAGAAGGGAAAAAAGCAAAATTTTTGCTTTTTCCGTCATTACTGAAAGGTATTTAAGCTATTGAAAGTATTTTAATTTCAATAAAATGCAATTTTGTTTTTAATAATATATTCATTTTGTTACATTTACAGTTTATGCAAAAAGAATGTTAAAAAGATAATTTATGATTTAAATAACTCAAATAAATAAAAAAAGTAAACCTGGGAACAACGAAATGCTCATTAAAGATACAAATAGAACATAATGGGAAAGTAGGTTCCTCAGTATCTTGATAAAACAAAAGTGGTTATGGAAACAATTCCGATTTATTAGCATTCGTTAACTTTAAGTGCTTGAATAATTAACAAGTTAAACGCCTTTTAATTTCAAATTTCCTTTTAATATACAATAAGGGAAAATGGAACACTTTCTACTAATTAATCCATTTGGAATAAACTATTATGATTGTTTTGGGAATTGTGTTGTTTATTTAAATAAATGATTTAACTTTACAAACTTTTACAAAGTAGTACAGTTCTTTTGGATATTAAAAAACTTGTTTATGGCATTTAAAAAGAAAAGAAAGAGATAGCAGTGTATGTATGCCTACAATCAGCATTCATTTGGGTATAATTAAAACAAAAATCTTTTGCTTTTATTTAATTCTTTTTATTTATTTCTTTCACATAGTAACAAAATTATTTTCAGCAACAAAAAACTATGCGATTTTAGATTTAATTATAATTCATATATTTTTATATCTCCCCTTTTTACTTTTTTCAATTAAAAATATGCGTAAGGTTTTAAACTGAATTGGGGACAACTAGATTTATCTCTGTCATAATAGACATTTAAACTTTAAAAAAAAGAAAGTGAAAATTGTAATTTTTTTTCATTTAATTTTTTCATTTTTTTTTTCATTTTTTTTTCAATATTTCTGCGTAAATACTAATCTCGAATACTAGGCACCAAATTAAACTGTGTGTGTGTGCGTGCGTGTGTGTGCGTGCGTGTGTGTGCGTGCGTGTGTGTGCGTGCGTGTGCATGTGTGTGTGTGTGTGTGAGAGAGAGAGAGAGAGAGAAAGAGAGCTTTTACTTTGAAAATGTTCCTCTATTTTGACAAGGGGGACAAAATTTGAAAGTTTTTGTGTTAATCATTAACTTTGCTATTCATCATAGCTGTATTTAAAAATGTGCTTACTTAAATGAATAAAAATATTGACCTAATCATTATAAATAAATCATTTTTTCTTAAAGTATTTTCTTATGAAATTAAGAAATGACAGTAGCGTCAAGACATTGTTAAAGACAAAAAAAGACATTTTTTTTTTACATTCCTAAATAAAATTAAATGTAAAATCATACTGTAATATCATACTAAATATAATTAAATGTAATATCATACTGTAAATTTGTTTAAAATGCTGAAATAATTCCTTTGACCCGACACAATATTTCTTATGTAAAAAAATCTAATAATATTTCATCAAATATCTTTATCAGAACTGTGCGAAGTAATTGGTAGTTAGTAATTTATGTATGCCATCACTATTTTTCCCATGATCATATGGCCTGTTGTAAGATAAATACATTCTAATCATAAAAACCACTAAGAAACTGAAATTAATTAATTTTTTTTAAATGAAGTGCATTTTCTATTTTCACTTCTCCGTGTATTATTTATTTAATCTTAATTGGTACTTTCTACAAAAGATATTTGAGTTTCAAATATAAATATATTTTTTTTAAATTTGATATGCAATAACGTACTATAATTTAATTCTAATTCAAGACTGGGAATCTTAAAATAGATATCTAGTTCTCAGGGTATATATAATTGCAAAATACTAGTAGATTATATATGACACGTATTCAGGGGCAATTACATTTTGAAAATTATAAATGATATTCATAGTCATCTCATTAACTGTTTACAATTCATATTTTTGAATTCCACTTGAGAAATATCTGAATTTTTAGACCTACATACATACCCAGTAGCACACAAATATTGTACAATATTGAACAATATTCACAGTTTTTTTAATATTCTAGAATATTGCTTAATAACATATCATATTGCACAATATTGTAAAATATTATACAACAGGATGTGCTACCTGGGTATTACATACCAAATCAGCTGATTTTAAGATATAATATCTTCAAAAATCTGTGTTTCTGTACTATTTGTGACTTTTATTTATATTCTGAAATAAATATAAAAATTAGTGAAAGTACTTATTAGTAATTGATCATCACGCTCTATTTTTAAATTCAAATTATAAGACGAAAGTTCTAAATAGGCAGTTCAAACTTATTAAACTTTATTTTAAATAAATCAATTAGTTATTAAATTATTAATTAATTATCGAAACGGTTTTCAACTCTTTAATA
>JAOUZG010040071.1:6436026-6452911 GCA_026289955.1 Argiope argentata
CGAACGATTGATGGAACGATGAGATGGAAAAAAAAAACCATGGCATTTCTAATTATCTATGCATGCATAATGTAATAGTTCCATGGTTATATCAAATCAGTTTGAACAGATAATGATTTAAACTAAGTAAGACAATTCTTAAGAATTCAGATAAAAATAATTTGGAAATCAATTCGTTAACTGCGTTTGGCGATAAATCGCCAAATGTCACAACCATCTGCAATATTTTCTAATAACCCTAAAAGCAAAAAATTCATTCCTCGAAAATGATCAATCGCAAATTTGGTGAATGCCTACGCTTTTTGGGACTTCAAAAACCTGAAACAAAAAAAAAAATAACCATGTTTTCACACGATAATAAAACATTTAATATATTTAATGGCCAGACTTTTGAAAAACGTTACGGATGAAAAAAAGTTTTCCAATTAAGTTCAAGGTGTATCAACTATTTTTTGCATCTGTTGCTCTAACATTTTTACTATATTCTATAAATTTTTGTCAGATAAACTTCTGGTTACCTATTGATTGTTGATTTGCTGTAATAAAAAAGAGTTTTATTCTGTTTCTAACATTCTAGGTATATACTTTTAAAAACATAATAAAAGTATGTAAATATTTTTCTTTAAAGGATTTTCAAATTTAGACAGGGAGGATTCGATGAATTTTGTACCTCGAAAATATAAAATAGATTTTTGAAGACTCGGCAAATATACATTGTCTATATTTCTTTTCAAGTCACGCGTTCAGTATTGGCGTTTGGGTTAAAATGCTATGTTTTCCGCTAACTTAATCTTCTTTTTTAGCTTTGGTTTCTCTTCATTTGAAATATGAAGTGTAGATTTATGAAAGTGTTTTTATAAGTAACTGTGCAGAATATTATGCATTCGTTTCGACGCTTTACTTATGGAATATCTACTATAATTTATAAAAAGGCTTAGCATTAAAACAAAATAATCGAGACTATTTTCCTTAGCTTACTTGAAAATTTTCCGTAATCTTTGCGAAATTTTTAGAAATTTGTAGCAAAAACAACGCATCAAAATGTGTCCACATATCTGAAAATCATTTTATTTTATAAAGATTTTGTCACTGTATTATCTTTTTTTCACAACGAAAAGTATTTTTTGGAATTTCGATATCAACTTCTTATATTAGGTTTGTGATATTTTTTGAATTATTTTTTAAACAATCTCGTAATTATGAAATATATAAACGTATTTAAAGAAACAAATGGATTTGAATTCATTCATAACATAAGTCACATAGCCATTTTTCAGGAAAAATAATAAAATCATATTTTTTTTTTGAATTTCTACAATTTTAAAATATAATTTAATAATTTTTGTAGGAGTAATCATTAATTCGCTTCCAGATTGGAAGCGATGCTTATTTTATGCATGATTATGCATATAATAAACCCCCAACTGATCAGCATGATTCTTCATATAAAAATATTCTCAAATTAACTATTTTGAAAGAATGATTAATGATTTATAGAATTTATAACTGATTTTATTTAAAGCTATCGATTGCTTGCAAGTCAAATAATTAGTTTACTTAGCTGCACCAAAAAGAATAATAAAATCTTTGTTACTTTTTAAGTGTACAAAAGCCATTCAAATTTGTTAAAATATCAGATTAAAATATCAAGGACTTAAGCTTTTAATCTACTGTAGCTTCATTCATTTTTTTAAAAAAAAACTTGAAAGAAACATAAAAAAATAAACTGAGCAACAATTACATTAAGCATTAAAAGATTAATAATTACTTTTATCTTTTATGAAAAAATATAAGCGTTTTAGCTTTATGCTTATAAAATATTATATATGCATCACGCATTACTGCAAAAACCACAATTTAAAATGCATATTTTTATTTCAAAAAGTAGTATTTTATTGTTGTAATTTTTTAAAAAATAATGAGGGTGGGAAAAATACAGACGTCCAGATTCCAAATATACAATATTTATTTCTAATAAGAATAAAATAAAATGCTTTAAAATGACAAAATGCAACATTAATTGTGAAGAAAACAAGGATTTATTATAATTGAAATGCATTTGGAACAACAACAACAACTTATATTACTTTCAAAGATTCTATAAAACGATTAAACAGTTTTATCTAAATGCCATCAATCTTTCAAAAAATTATTGTGGTTAATTTAAAAGTCAACGATTGTTTTAGAATTCGTAAATAAATGAACCAATAATCATCAATATTTATTTGTAATTCAAAGGCGACATACTTTTACAGCACTAAATATTGAACCTAATAAATGATTCAAATATTGATTCTTATTTTTTTCACTTTAAATGCCTGAATATATATCATAGTAATAAATTATTTAATTTCCATTATTTATACTTAATATTTGAATCATAAATTGATCCAAATTATTAATAATAAGCTGAATAAGGATTTAACCTCTAAAAAAGTCCCAACAATATATTTCTGCAAATATGAATGAACTCATAATAGCATTTATAACTAATTGACGATATTTTCCTCTCATATAAGTGTTACTTGTTCTGAAAATTATTATGTTTAAATAAAAAATTATGAGTCTTATGAAATAATGCGATCTAACTAATATTATTTATTTCCTCTCGTATAAGTATGACAATTATAATATTTAAATAATAATAATTTAAGCTTGTTATGAATTAATGCAATTATAAAAAATGGAAGAAAGTAAGAAGAACATTTAGCATTTTTACATTCAAAATTATTAATAAAGTAATGGCTATTATTCTATAACATTGCAGTATAAAAACATTTTGGATATATATATATATATATAAAATACAATTTAGGGTAAAGCTCGAATTTTTCTCTTCTAACAGAAAGATAGCGATGCATTCTAAAATAAAATCATTGGCATTGACAAATTGATTCGTTCTGGAAGATGAAATGTACATTTGCATTTTCAATTCACGATTCTGTTACAATGTCACTTCCTACTTTCTAAATCCTGAGGGGTTGGAATCTTGACTAACTTAGCCATAATAAAAAAGAAGAATATATGAAAAAATGGATAGTGATTGTGTTCTGAAGAGAAAAATGAGCCTTGGAATAATACATTTCCAGTTTCACATACGTCATTATCCTAGGAAGTGATGGATCGCGGAAGACCATTTGTGAATTTAATTTCAGTTTTTATTATATTTAAATTTTCTTTCTATTCAGGAAATATTTTTTAATTCAGTAAGTTCCCCATTGCCTAAAATTTTGCATTATCCTACGTTTTATTTCAAATTCAATAAATATGTTATAGAACTAAGACAATGACCAAAATAAGAAATTCCAAATTTTACTTTATGTTATAACCATTAGAACTGTACATTTAATAAATTCGTATTAGGATATTTTTTTAAGAATTTTATTTGTAATCAGTTTTTAATGTATATTTCAAGAACTTGGATGAACTTAAACATCTTCATTATTAAAAATGAAATTTCAACAAACGTGAAAAGTAGAATTACTTCTATTTCTATATATTAAAGCCCGAATATACATCGTAAGCACTTATTCCATTTATTAAAATACAGTTTACTTTACCGACATTTGTTTTGGCATAAATTAATATTTTCTTTTCAATTGATATATTCTTTCAAATCGATATTTTCTGGTAGATTTACAAAATTTATATTTGTTTTTTTTTTAATTCCTTCTTGAAAAAGTAAGTGAAATATGTTCATAAATATAAAAATTATCTAAAAATCCGATGATTTTTTTTAAAAAAAAATATTCAAAGAAACAAGAGCCACTTGAAAAGTGATTAATAAACATAAAATATTTTTGTTTTTGTCATTTTTTGACATAAAAAATGTGATTTACTGTTTCGTTTTAATTTAACATAAAATAACAATGATTATGAGTAGTAACGTTAAAATGGTCGGCTACTAATGAATAACTTTATTTCACAGTTTATAATTATTATATAAATATCTGCTTAAAGCAAAAATAAATCTAAAAGCTGTAAAAATTGAAAAAAAAAATGTTTTATAACTATACATATTTCATTATAGCACAGTTTTTTCGTCTGAAGTATTTGAGAATCTTTCGCTTTCATTTACCTTTAAGCTTTAATATAAAATTTACGAAGTTTACTTTCAGGCACATTTTGAATAGAATGGATATTAACTTGGTTATAAATTCAAGGCTAAGATCTTATACATTACATTTCAAAGCCATAAACAACATTAAATGCATTCTCTCATGAATTGAGTCTGACAAATACATTCTCAGTATTATAATACGGAAAATGGTTAAAATCTAAAACTCCGTCCGGTAGGCACAAGATGAAAAAACTCAAATGACTCAGCATCGAATAACGTTGTTTCATTTTCCACAAAGGTAGGATACAAAAGTAACAAAACACAGACGCAATGTTCACTCAATACCAATAAATATTAATACACAAGCAGAAAATCGATAAAAAAAACGACCATAACAAAACAAAATGGTTGGATAATTCTTATAGATCTATAGAGCTTATACACCAAAAGAGACTGCTCAACTCTTCCTTGAGTTTTTAAGGTGTGTAGCGGATTGTGTTAGGCCCGAACTCCCAATCTTATAGTTAGTAGTCCAGTAACATATCCGTTGCGCCAAAAGTGCATTTCAGTCCGAGGGATGTTATCTGGCTTATATGTAGGCAATCACCACAAGTTCATCTGAATTACTCGCTTCTCTTAACTTTTCTGCCTGACTCCGTGTTTAGATTGTTACTGCCCACTCCACTGACCACTGGGTTTTCTAAGCTGGAAATCTTAATTCTGAAGCTTATTGAACCATTGCCAAGATTCTGGATCCTTAATATTTTGAATAATTGTATGAAGTTTCATTTATCTATCGAAAGACATTGATCCATCATCTATTAGATATCGATCCAACACCGACATGGATATATCAGCATTTATTAAAATTGTGTATAAAACTTCCTTCTATACAACGACTCTAACTGAAATAATATATTCAATAAATATTGTATTGCTAATAAAATATCTAAATTCTAATATTCCGGATTTAAAAAAAAAATTAAAATAGAGAAAGTAATAATCCCATGTAGTTATCAAAACTCATGGTATCGTTTGTAAACCAGAAAACTCACATGTGTAGATAAGATTTTCAGAGTTATTAGATGTATCATATATTTTAGATCAAATAAAAAAACTGCATAAAGTTGTGAAGTTTTAAATTCATTTCTGAAAAAAAATTAAATGTATTGCTGCAAATAGGCAATTAAACTATTTCTTAATTTCGTAATTAATTAACTTAACCTTTTTCTTAAAATTTCTCCTGATCAAAGAATGGTAGGAATCAATTAAATGTGAGAGTTCCAATTTAAATATTAATTATTTTAGAATTTTTCTTTCGTTATTAAAACATAACTAAGACAATTATTTAAATATTTTAGCAATATTAATTTTACTTTTTGTATTCATCAAATCACACTTATTTTAGTTCATGCCAGAACTCATTATTTCTAAAATAACGAAATTGTCATCTCTCAGTAACTTAAGGATTTTCGTTAACAAATGAAACAAAATAGAATGATCTGAAAAGAAAGAATTTCTTTTGATATTTTCTTCATCCATTTCATTCATATTTCATGGTAGATATAACAGATGTAATGGACTCTCTACCTCTTAAATTTATTCGAGGTACTTTTTACTCAATTTCCTCTTTCATTGATTTTTTTTCTACTTTTCCGCATCAATTGAATGAGAAGTGCATTTCAGGGCTAAACTACTCTCTAATAAGCATTTAATTTTAAACAAAAATAATGTTACACTCATTTTTAACTTCTGGAGAACCTTCAGAAAATAAACTTGTATTACATTTATGGAAGGTCTTATGCATCAAAAACATGCTTTTTATTATTAATAATGACGCCAGCTTGATAAATTCCTCTTTCAAAGGAAAGTCCATTTTCATTAATGTGTTTAGAGATTACATTTCTAAGTAAATACATTTATTTTATCAGACCTTATTTATTTATCCTTTATATTAAGATTAACGGAGATAGTTGATATATCTATTTAAAAGAAGTATAAATTGAATGTTGTTTTAGCAAGCGTTTATTCCAAATTAAGATAACTGAAATTGCTTATTTTTTTCACTATGATTTCTATTAAATAATTTTCTTCGTGATTCGCATGTAAATTAAATAATTGAATTGTGTTTATAAAAATATTTTTGAGCATTATTGGAGGAGATAGAATTATTTCCCTCTTATGTCTCTGATTAATTTATTCTTTTAATTTTATTTAAAATTTTCTTCATTCTCTAAAGTTTTTTTTTTTTAATTTTGTGTAAGTGCATGCATATTTTGTAAATATTTGTAAATAGGTTAATCATATAAAATTATTTGTAGTGGAATCGCGAGCCAACGACAAAATATTGTTCTAAGAAGATTAAGGGGTACTTACGTATTAAGCCGTCTATCATTTTCAGTAAAACTGAAAAAGAAAAAAAAAACTGTCGCCAAAAGATCGCCTGTGCGCCATTATTGGTTTGCCACTTATTCAACAGCATTAAAGAACTTCGACCACCAAAATAAAATTTTGCTTGGTTGGCGTGTTGTTGGTGAATCGATGGTCTAATATTTAAATACCAATTAAAGTTACGACGGTAATAAAATTTTACCAAATAATAAGAAATGTTAAATTTATTTTAATTATATACATTGTTTAAAAGAGTTTTAATTTGAATATTATATGAAGAAAACTTTTTAAAAAATTATAAAAAAATGTAAAAATAATATAGATATTTTAATAATATTTACTTCTAATAATTAATAATTTTATTAAATTTAATTATAATGATTATTATATTTTTTAATTGCATTAAATATACACTAATACTTAATATTTTAATTTCAATGTTGGAAAATATATTGATCACTCGCTTCTTTATAAATATAAAAATAACTATTGATAGTTCGCATAATTTTTTTAAACTTATTTAAAAAAATATATTTATTCTATATTGTTCTAAAATATGATTGACATTGTACTCTATTAACCTTGAGCAATACCCTATATAATATTTTCATAATTTTGGTGGATACTTTGAATGCCAGTTCGTTGTCGGAAAGACATCATTACAATATTGTTCAGTGTTAATAAAGCTGAAACAAACTGAAAACAAACAGCTGAAGTTTGCGATCGTTATATCAAACTTAAAAACAAACTAATGTCCGTATTAAGCATTTTGAAAACAAATTTATCCGGCTTTTTAGCACAGAGGTAGCGCATCTTCCTTGTGTTTTGGGAATCCCGGTTTAAGCATGGTTGTTCTTCTGTGTACTGTCTGCGAGATGTGTGACTGTGCCCCCCTGTAAAAAGGGGCTGTGCAAGCAAATGTGTGGTGAGTGTGTAGCTAAGTCGTAATCTTGGCCGTTGTTGGCGCTACTTCAAAAAAAAAAAGAGACGCTCCTATCGGCTTAAATATGCTGCTGTATAAGCAAGGGGCTTTTCCATAGGCAAGGGCCATAAGTAACAACAATAACAACAGAACAAATTTCAATTTATTCTCTTATGATGGCTTTTGAAAGTGTTTTGTTGCAATACACTGCAATTTCAAATCCGTGGGAAAAATTCTTTTAGTAATTTAAATTCTGCCCTTTCTTAATACTGATTGCTGCCATTTGATTTGATTCTTTAAAAATTCAAATTTTGAAAGAATTCCATGGGGTGTTAACTTCAAATGCTTAATGGACAGTCATATCCTGGTAAAATTGCAATTTTTAAATATCCATGTATATGAGAGCTCATAGCTTGAGCAACAAAATATGAAAAACGGCTACGATTATTTATTTAAGATTGCTTATAATATCTTTTCCTTTACCAGAATATGAAAAAAAAATACGATATTAATTTTTACCATTTTAATATGAGGTAATTAAAGTTATTATAGAAATTTCTTAAATACGAAAACTTTCAAATCTTTTTTTATCAATGGGATTTTCCTATTAACAAGGTTGTACAAAATTAAATGTAAATATAAATACTATAATACAACGCTCATTAGTGAATCTAATTTAATAAATTGCTCAAACTATCAGCTGAAGATCGATTACATCTTCGTTTTAGGAGTAGTTCATTTTTTAAGGTTGCCTCTATTTTTAGAAAATATATTTTACGGTATTAAATTTCATTAGTTTGAGTGAAAAATATAAATGTAGTTGCTAAGTAGGGACTATTTAAGGATTACGGTAATTCCAGAATTAATCTGTTCTGTTCTTGATTTTCTGTTATTCAAGAGGCAAAATAATTCTTTGTCTCCGGTTCTACTTACATTAAAATAAATATCTGAACATATTTTTGAAGCTTATGGTGAAATTTCAGCGCACAAGTTATAAATCTTTCCGAACCTCTATGTAGTCACGATTTTTCGTATTTCCTACCATAATAAATAAATAATAAATAAACAATTAATTTTAAAGGTCAAAATTTTCACTGATAATGGGGAAATTTTAATGTAGATATAAAAGTTTAATGACAGGATCACACAGAAAATTTCATGTACTCATTATTTTTTTAATTACCGTACTTACTTATATTTTCATATGTTCATGACCGTTAACCATGCATTTGATGCAATCAATACAATTATTCGTTAAATCCCGGATGACAATATCATTTATGTATTAAGTTTTAATTATTTATGAACCACGTGGGAATCAAATTTTAATTATTTATAAATTGTGTCACATTTTAATTATTTATGTATCGTGTATGAATCAACTTTTAATTATATTTTAAGAATAGTAATAAGGATCCAATTTTAATTGCAGAAGTATTTAAAAATATTAATTATCTATTTCAGATACACCGCATTCCACAACTAGCAAGCTTTATTTTTATGCATTTGATTGGAAATGTGAAATAAATTTATATTTTTGGAGTTAAAATTACATGAGAAATGTCATCCAATTCGAAGCATTATTGGATGATTCCGCCAAATACATGTTAGCAGACATTCAAAAATTCTTTTTTTTTCATTCGGGAAAGTCTATTGCGTGAATTTTCATTAAAGTCTAGATCGTTAATTATTGGAGGATTTTTATGCCCTAGATGTATTTTCGTATTTCGGGAAATAAAATTTTTATTATTTTGTGTAAATAAAATTCAGTTTAATCTCTCATATATCATTTTTACCTAATTATTCATTAAAAATTTTAGATCAAAGGAATCTTAGTAAAATAAACTTAAATAAGAATTTTAAAAAATTAAATTAGTTAAAAATGGAGAATTATAAAATATTAATGAATAATTAGATGCTATTAGTTTCAATGTCATGAACTACTTAGCTTTCTAATCTCGAGATAAATAATACCTGAAATCGCTTGGGGAAAAATATCTTATTATCAGCAAGAAATAAATATCAATTTATGTATTACGATAATTTTATTGAAAACATTATCATCAAGGAACTATTGCTTATTAAAAATTATATTTTATGTGTTTTTTTTCATCATTTCATAGTCAGAATTAATTTTTATGTTGTCAGACGGAAGGCTGATTATCAGATTGTTAATAGAAAGTATTTTTCAAATGTTATATTACAGTAATTAGTAATATAACATTTGAAAAATACTTTCTATTAACAATCAAAGATTCTATTTTGTATAAAAAAAATATATAGCTTTATAACAAAACTTTACTGAAATTTAACTTATTGTTAACGGAGCAGACAAATACCCGACTATTATTTTTTAGATCTTATGTTTTATTGAAAGCATATATTTATTTATTTTGAATGAGAAAATAACAATGATTAAATTTGAATTATTATCCGTATTATATTGAACCCTTGTTTTACTATGGTTTATGTAATGAAGAGAATAAGAAAAGGAAATATTTTAAGAGTAAAAATTGGTTTTATTAAAGAAAAAAATATTTTAATTATTTTTCAAACAAATATATTTAAAAGTAAAAATATTTTAAACATATAAAAGAAGAAAATGTTCTAGCAAGAAAAAAAAGAAGGATATTTAAATAAGCCAAAAAATAATATCTAGAATAGTTTAGGGCATTAATGGTCTGACAATGGAATAAAAATAAATGCTTATTCTATCAATAATTTTCTTGATAATTTAAGAAAAATTATCTTTTAAATATTCATTACGTAGAGAAGATATTCAGCAGATTAAATCAAATCGTTTTATTTTTTTATATAATTTACAAATATTAGTCGAATTAAAATTAAATATACATAATATATTTAGAAACAATTTAAAAGTTAAGCTAGAAGAACCTTTTGCATATTGCATTTTTTAAACTATTGAATCAATTAATAAACTTTACCACAACCGTACCTATTAAATTTAACGCTAAACAGAATTTAAGTTTCTAAACATTTGTAACATTCATGTTAAAAGCCGCAAATCAAATCAAAATAAAATAAGATATAATTTTTTGTGATATTAAAACGTTATTTATAGTCGGAAGTCCAAGTAACGAAATATTAGTAAATAATATTATCAATACTGATAAAGATTAATAGAAAAGGCTGTTTTAAGTATTAATGCTGATTTTTACTTCCGACGGTAGAATTCTGCATGATATTTAAATGAATTGAATATTTCCATGGATTCACTTATATTGTTGAGTTTGCATTGTTTGTTTAGAGTTGAAAATGATTTGAAGTAGCTTTAATATTGCACCAGTTTCTTTTGTTACAAAAGCAGTTCTATTTAGATGTAGAAGGCACAGGAATCCTCAATCCAAATTTCCAAGAACTCGAAACATTTATTTGAATGAACTCAGATCGTTTCCTTTGAACCTTTATGCTATGTTGTTAACATGCTGGTTTGTGAATAAGACACCAAATAAATATTTCTATAGGTTCTCACAAGATATTGTTCATTTCCGCTTGCATTTCAAATTTCAAACGGTGTTTGATCATGAATATGTACTGCTGGGACGTAAGTAAAATAAACAACGTTTGTGCATCAAGTACTATTATAATTGCTATTCTTACAATATTTGCTAATGACCCTCCAGTATATTTGCCAAATATACCAAAATAATGCGGAATTCTCTTTCAATATTGCGAAATTCTACTTAGTAAAATCTCAAGATCATGTGTACATTGGAAACGATTTTAAGATATAAAACTTAGAATTATATACACATATAGATCAGAAAAATAATTTTTACCTAATTAAAAGTCAAACCAATGGCAATAATTTAGAGATTTTTGTTGGTTTTTTTGAAGGTTTTATTTAAGATCAAGAGGAAAAAATTAGCTAAGAAATTTTCCCAAAGAATGAACAAGTTGACAGAATGCACTATTTGTACAAGAACTACGAGAAGAAGAGATTTTTAAAAACAACCACCACCAGAAGGTACAAAATACAAAAAGGTTATTAAAGAATAAGCTGTATTATTAAAAAGAACAATATAATACCAAAATTATTGTTCAAGACAAAAATAAAATTTGCAAACCCTGAAAATGTATACTAAAATGAAAAGATGGCTCATATTAAAAAAAGTGCACATAACTAAGCAAAAAAATGACTAAACGCTTGACTTATACAAAAAATTCTTTTTCGATGATTACACAATACTGATGTATCATTTTATAATCGAAACGAAAGGAATGGCTTTATAAGATAAAACTTCAAGCTTAAGACTTTAAGAAATGAATAGAATAATGATCGTGAAAAATTAGATATTGATGTTATAACAGATCAATGCTATTTTAGTGTGATATAAGAACGTGATGATCATCATTGGAAAACATGAAATAATTTTTATATATATATATAGCTTGCACCATGATTTGAAAAACTAAATATATAATATTTACCATGAAGAGTGATGGTCAAAATCGTCGCTTATCACATTTACTATTACTAGAATATGGAGCTTGAGCCACCAACTATCACATACTACAAGGATTAATATCATTGAAAAATAATGCAGATTTTAAATCTGAAATCACGTTTTTAACTATAAAAATAAAATTATTTTTTAATAATGAGGAATGAGATGAATCAGAGATAAATTTGAAACTGTTTCATGACATGAAACAAATATGAAAAACAATAAAATGGGGCCATGTCAGTTTGAACAAAATATTAAGCAAATATATATATTTAAAGAAATCTTATATTTCTTTTCATTATGAACTTTTAAATATTTGAAGATTTTTAAATATTTTAATATTTCCATTTATCGGAGAGGATGGTTTTTCTGAAATATTTTGTGGCCTAATCAGAGTTATTTGAGACCTTTTTCTAATTGAGTAAGAATTAATTAATAAGAAAATTAATTTAAATAAAGCAGATTTTTTTCTGCAATGAAATTTAAAATTTTTCATTTGCGCTTTAATATTTTTTAAAACCTTTTTAAGTAACTCATATGTAGCAACGAGGGTACCGCTTGCCTTGACCAAATATTTCTTCTTGTCAAAGTACGTCTTGTGTAAGAGTGTACAACTCGTACAATCGAGCATAGACACTTTGAAACATAGAGTACGAGTCTTATTTTGCAAATAACAAAGAATTGAGTTTTGTTTTTTGGATTCAAATGTGTCTCTTTTATTTGGACAAAAATCAAATATTCAATTACTTTTCATGTTTATTCTTAATTCATACAGAATAAGTAATTAAATTAATTGTACAAAAATCTAATTCCCTTTATATTAAATTTTGTTACAGATAAATTAAATTAAAAATCTTGCAATTTCTAATTTAAGTTATTTAGTAAATGATAGTTATTTAGATTATTCATTTTGAGAATGATTGTCATGGGAACTCTTAAAAGAATAAAACAATATAAATCTATAGACAAAGAAATAACATATATATTAGATGCTAAGGGAAAGAAAGAAATGTTCACATGATAGCAATATATGCCATTATTACATCGGAGCTACTTTTGCTTTCCATAGTAACGATTACTGGTCAATATAAATAAAAATAAAAATAACATGGACAAACAGATAAATAAGACTAATTGACTATGACTAATTTATTCAGTTATGACAATAAACACAAATACAAATTTTCTTTTGTACCTCTTAATAAAACTGTACTTCGAAAATAGTTTTCAGTCAAACAGGAAACCTTTCATAAATTAAATTTAACAACGTTCTTTCAAGCGTAATATAGCAGTTTCTTAATTAGAATTTTTAAACTGCATATTTTATACAAAGAGTTTATAAAATTAATAATGATAATAATTTTAAATAATATTATTTGTGATCACAAATTGTTAAAAATAGGTTTCGATTATATCAATATAATTCTGATAATCTTTCATAACTTTAGAAGGATGATAATCATAATTATAACTATCTCCAGTAATGATAAAGAAATTATATTTAAAACCAAGGTACCTTTTTAAATTCGTCTAAATTTTTATCTCTGAAATTTCGTGCAATGCAAAAATAAAATGATATTTTAAAAATGTGTTACATTCGATTAAGCCTATATATATTGGAGTTTTTGGAAACTATCCTTTTCTAGATACTTTATTATTAGAAGATTTTATTCATTAGTGCTTTAATGTTTGTATATTTCATTTAGCTTTAATTTATAGCAACTTCGAAGCAGCAAATAATAAACTAGTGTATTAATAAAATTGCCAAACATTTATAAATGATCGCTGTAATTTCTTTCTTTTTTTTAACTAAATGTACTCTTATAAAATTATTGAGGGTTTTGAAGGAGCACCAATGAATTATTGTATAAATGAAAAGCTTCTAACAATTAACATTATCTAATATAATATATGTATTTAGACGTTGCTTAATTATATTTAATTTTTGACATCGATAGATTAATCTTTTATTATAATTGATACAACTGAAATGATTAATTCGTTGAAATTGTAGATCTAAGGTCACCAGGTAAACAATAACAGTTAACTCAAAATAAAGATTCAGGAGCTGAAAATATGCTGCATTTTTTATTGTTTTCGATTTTACATTGAGTTATTTTCCAATTTAAAGGTCATGTGTATAACTTTTTAATTTATTTTGTAACTCATCAAGCTCATGAATCTAAATATCTAAATGTCCTTTAATAGAATCAAATTCTCTATCAAAAACTTACTGTTTGGAAACCAGAATTTAAAAAAAAATCTTTCAGTTCACCATAAATGTAAATGAACATTAACTTTAGTCAGAAACTGAAAATATATGAGTAGAATTAAGATAATAATTAATTAAAATACTCTTAACATCTGGGTTTCGAATGATCACATGTTTCAATGCTCAACAGACACATAATCAATAGTTGGTTATCTGACCTTGTTTCTTAAGAAAGATTTAGATTCATTTACACGCATAAGTCGATTAGAAATAAATTGACTGTTTGGGGACAGGCTTGTATCGATTTGTAAAAAAAGTTCCTCAAGTTAATTACTCTTTGATAGAGGGCAGACAAATGGTCAACAAAGGAATGACAAAAATATAAATTGAGATTTGTTTCAATAGAAAGAATTCAATGCCGATGAATTTTTAAAATGTAATAGAAACTGAAGCGAATGAAGGTAATTTGAACTCCAGACATCATATTATATATTTATTGATTATATGTCTAGTATAACACTTTGCTATTTTATTGAAAGTAAGTAAGTTTGATTATAAATTGTGCATTAGGATTTTATCTAAAATCAGAACTACCAAATTTTTTTAAATATGGATTTTGAAACATTTTTTCCAATTAATAATATAAATATGTTCTTCGTATGCATTTACATTTAAAAGGGGGGAAAATGAAAAAAATGGAAGAAATGACTAGTTTTTTTTTAATTTTTTAAAATTTCCTTTAAACAATTTTTCTTTTTTTTTAAAAAAAATTTTCCTTCATATCTCATTTAAAATTATATCCATTGAAAAGTTAGCCTCTAAAATAACTTGCTGATGTGAAAATGTAGGTTTTTAAGCAATAAACAATCTAGCACTGCTGATGAGACAAAATATTTCACCTAAAGAAAAAATTTCATCCTTAAGGCATACGTATTAAGAAAAAAGCTGTTATCGACAGAGTACTACTTTTTAATTATTAAAAAAAAAGAGTTTTTTTATGTTCAGAAATGAGTTTATATTTATAATTCTTTAAATCTAATCTTTAAAAAAATGTAACTTCAGAAGATCATAGGAACATGCAAATCTTCTGTAATTTATTAATTTATTAATTAATTACAAATCTTAATTTTTTTAACAAATATATGAAGATTGAGCGACATAGAAAAAAATAAACATAAGAAAAACTAACGTATTTTTCCTTTTTTTTCTAAATTTATAGATTACAGATTTCCCTAAAAACTGTGATACAGATCCAAGATTAAATCTGCCAGGAGTCGTCAAAACGTATTTAATAAACATACTAAAAATTATTTATCTGAAGTGCAAAAAATTCCATGAAAGAAATGCCACGTTTTGTTTTATTAAATTTTAATGACATTTCTCAAAATTTGAAATATATGACGACACTCTTCTTTCTTTTCCCAGCTTTGTAAATATGCAGCGATCTTTTCACTATTGCGCGAATTTTGATTTTTTCTTATCTTTAATCAACACAAGAGGTGTATTTTTATTACGAAAAGATAAACAATGTTTTAGTAATTTTTTCTGGTAGAAAAGGAATGTAAGTGCATGAAGATTGCATCAGAGAAACATTCATTTGTATAAAAACTGAAGAATAATAGGAGAATGCTGAAAGGGTTGTTATTGTTTCTTTCAAGAAAAAAAATGTTTTCGTTATGTTAATGTAAACAAAGATTCTGCATACAAACATATTTTTGTAAAAAAGTGTATTGTTCATAAAGATTTTAGGTATACTCAATTTAGATAGACGCATATGAAAAAATATGCATAAAAATTGTTATTTGTCGATGAAACCATTGAGAATAAAATAAATATTTTATTACAATTTCATTCTTTCAAATGTGGAAACCAATCTGCTAAGCCTTAAAGTGTTTCTCATACCAAAGAAAACAATTACCTACAATTCAATACAAAATATTTTACAATAATACTAGATAAATATATTGGCGCCCTCAAAGGTCAATTCCAGATTATTTATATTTCCCTTTGAGAATTTATTTTTTATAATGGCCGAAATTTCAATGAAAATGTTTTTGTAGAAAACGTCTTGTCATGAAAGTTTATTTTTTGTCAACTGGAAGAAGAGGAAATGAGAAATAATTAAATAAATAATATTTGATTAAGAAAAAGATTATAATTAAAAAAATAAATTATAATTTAAATTAAACTGCAAGAAAAAAACTGTTTCATATTAGTTACTTGAAGTTGTTTAAATTTCAGCGGAATATTAACTTTATTAAAAGTATTTGTGATCAAATTAGAAAAAAATTTAGAAAGACTATAAATTTGTTGAAAAATATTAAGGTTTGTAATAACTAAGCTAGTCAGGATTATTAAATAAAATGTGTAAATTAGAATTGTTAAAAATTGAATGTTCGATTGTTTGAAATCTTACTGAGAGAAGAATTATTATTTAAAAGAAATCTTCATAATCTGAAGAAAGTATATGAGATTTACTAAATGCATATGAACTAGATAAATTGTTAAATTAGAAATTTTTGAAACTGTAATATAACCTACATTCTCACTTCCAACATTAAAAACTGAAATGCTTATATAATTCCTTCTTTTATTAATATAAATAGGGATATAAGTAGGACTACCTTATATTAGTGTTATTAATTTAATGATGAATTATTAAATTGATTCCAAAGGAATTCTATAAGACTCAAAGCGTAATTCTATATAACTTAAATGTAATTTATTACATTTGACGTTAAATTGATTTTGCCACAAAGTTTTTAATTGATAATATTCAAAAACTAATTTCATATTTATAGTAACAAACTAATTTTAGACTAATCCAGAAT
>JAOUZG010040071.1:6457911-6488094 GCA_026289955.1 Argiope argentata
GTCTATTGGCAATTGTTAAATTATCCATTATAAATATTGGTAGATTAGAAAACGAAGTGAATTAAAAGGCATTTTCATTTTGATTTTTAACTTGTAATATTTCCAAAACTTCTAAAAATTAGTGTAAAGTTAATCTATTAATTTACAGCTGCCTAACGCAAAGCCTGTTTCATTCACGAATTCACAAACAGACAAACAATAATAATAGCAAACTGACAGGCAAATATAATTCGTAAAATGTGCGTGTGTTTTGAATCCAGAGACATAAGAATTATGAATATTCGTCAAAATATCAACATCTTCTATGATTACAATACTTTATATGCTATTCGTTTACGCAAAAGTAAGAAAAGGGAATTGGGAAAAGAGGAACTTTGACTTTTCTTATCCTCGCCAATCCAATTAAATAAGAGAAATCCTACAAATGCTGACTGGCTCTTAATAAAGTAAAGAAGAGAGGAGACCATTTTGTGATAATTTTCAGTAGGTTATTAAAGAATTCACATCTTTGAACCTGTACATCCTATTAGAGGAGGAACAAAAATTTATAAATAATACATTGGAACATTTCATATCGGCATACATCCTATTTACTTGTCTATAAAAAGAAGGAAAGATATATTTAATATTGTGGATTTGATGTCAACCATTCCAATCACAGATCTTTTTTCCCTTAAATACTCTTGTATAATAGAATACTTGGATACCCTTTCCTTATCTTGTTGCTTTTTTTCCCTATATGTTGGCGTATACCTTGCTATTTAGACCAGCATATACAACTATACAGATACTTGCTATACAGTATATACATGTAGAATACCCCACAGAGCTATTTTATTTAACCATCATCAGCCTTCATTTTGTTTTGTCAACATCTGATGATAGATGCAATTCAAAGCAAGGATTGTAAAAAGTTAGATCATTTCCGAGAGGATGACACTTTTAATTAGTACAACATTGAAGAACAACGCCATCTATCGAGCTTTTGAAAAACTGTCCCAATTAATATTCAGGCAGAGGCCCAACTAACATCCGAAAGAGAAAGAGCTCTCCAGCGTTAGTGGTTCCCGCTCGCAAATCTATGCGGCTAAGCGGTAATATGTTTCCTGTCATAATGTTTTGTTACTTCTAACGTCCTAATAGAGGAAATCTTTCTTGTTATTTAATATATTCATATTTTAATTATTTTTAATATTTCTCTGCAAATATTACCCTTAACTCTAAATAAATTCTTTTTTGAAAAAAAGTCTCATCTTTTGTTTGCATTATCTTAATCTTGGTTCAGAAACTAACCAATAAATATTTTTAAAAAACTTAGACATCAGGACACTAAAATCCCGTTATCTGAAGAGTTTAATTTTTGAAGATTTTATTAGACTCCCACATTTTAATAGGTTAAGGATGAAGAAATCCGTTATTATTTAACAACCATCTGTCGAGAAATAATGGGTTTCTTATGGATTGGAATATGAAACGGATTTCTTATAGAAAGAAAATATTCGAACGAAATCCATTATTTTCTCTATAGATGACTGTAAAATAATAATGGAACTTTTCTTCTCCAACCTGTTACATAGGGAGATTGTGAACTAATTGCAGTTCTTTTTAAAAATGTTGTTCACAAATATGTACGTCTACAAGATCAATGTAAATCAATTGTATATAAATATGCACAACTCCAAATAAGCGTAATTCTGCGTTGTGTACAGGACATATTCGAGAAGGAATGGAACGGATCAATGCTTAATTTGATTACAAACATTCATCGTTCAGGCACTATATTTCCGGAAACTGAACTGCAATTTATTTCATCGCGAACAATCATTAATTTTGGGAAAGTTGGCGAATACCGCAGGCATCACTTATTCAAGAATTTTGAGGAACGAGGAACGAAATGAAACGTTGCATTGAATTAAAATTACACAATGAATGTGTATACCTTTGCTAAGCTGAAAGGGAACATGAGTTTATGTTTAGTGCATGAGATTATGGGTATTCGTTTTACAATGTCGTTTACAAACAATAGATACTCTGATTTATATTAAAGAACTCTCAGCTTTCAACTGCTTGATAAGCGAAGATGAATTCGATTTGCTCGTGAGAAAGTCATTTGTTTTCAAAGTTGACTACTTCTTTCCATGTTTGTTATTTGTGTGCTTAGAATGCTTCTGGTAGACATGCACCCATACTTTATAGAAATATGCTTGTTTAATGCTTTATAAAAGTTTGAGTAATTTACCGAATAGACACCTCTGAATCCAAGTAATAGATAATTTATTTCGAAATCATATTATTGGCATTATGTTATTATTATATATTATTATTGATCATATTATTTTGTGTTATTATTGCATATTACTATTAATATATTGTTAATTGCTGAAATTATAAATATTATAAAATGATTTATTCTACTTATATATATATATATATATATATATATATAATATTGCCAATTCTGCATCTGTATCCAATTTGTATACATTCCCAAACTTATTTTATATAAAACACTTTCCGACATTCCATGATCAGAAGACATTTATAAGTATTTATGTTATTATTTCAATCACTTTTTTGCCGTTTAGTTTTTACTTTATCGATGTATCTGCTTTTTTCCTGCTTCTATTACAGATCACGCAGTCTGAATTACTCGACGAGTTAGAACATTTTGTAATTTTTGCATTTAATTTTATTTCTTTCTTCCATATGAATTTTGCTTTATGTTTATCTCCGCTTTCGGAATTTCACATTCTTTGCGTTTCTATACCCATTTGATAATCTTAGTAACTCCTCCAAATTCTGAATCCTCTACTTTTTGCAGTACATAAAGTTTGAAAGTCATTTGAACTCTTAGTCTAAGTCTAGAGAGCGAAGACTAAGATGGTTCGATACTTATTTTATCTTTTAATAACGGAAAATATTTCTTCTTCTAACTGAGAAAAGAGGCACTTTTGGAATTTTTATATTCTTAACCGAAAACTGTTTTCGTACGATTTAATTTTTTTATGGATTCTTCTTAATTCTCTAAAGGATTTATTTTAATGCTTTATGAAGCATCGGAACTTTGTAGATCTAATTTCCTAAATGACGATTACTAACATAAAATCCATGAATTCTAAATAGAAAAAAAAACAATTTATTCAAAATGAATAAAAATATTTAATTGTCATTGTTCAACATTTATTTTATACTCAATGATATTTAAGGTATTTAAAATAATTTCTTGGCCCTAATTGCGAATTTAACATAATTTTGAAACTAACTGTGCTACCAGATTAAAATTGTTTCAATTCTAAATCAATAATTTCAAATAATTTCTAAGATATAATTGTATGTTCCCTTAAAAGCAATAAAATAAATGCATAAATTACCTTCAAAACACCTTAAACAGCACATAATAAATAAATATTATGTCAATTGTTTTAGAGCAGAAGTTTTTTGGAAGCTTAGAAATAATGAAATATAAAGATATCCACACTCATAGTGTATAATATATTTTAGTTTGGTAAATATCAAGGAATTAATAAATATAACAACAATAAAAGTTTAAAAATTTGATTAAGAAACAGAAGTTTACCAAACACTTTGTTCTAATAACATTCAGGCCAGAGTAATAATTCTTTAACATGAATGAAATGTGCTCATTTTGAATTTATTCAACTCTTTAAACTTTTAGTATTTAGCCAATAAAATTTACAGAAAAGGCCGTTCTATTCATGGGCTGGTTATTGAAAAGTGGAATAGAAATTTTAAAAAAACTGTTTATTCAATCGCTTATAAGGTTACAATATTGATTAATTAGTTTGAAATCTGAAATGAATCTTGATAGTTGTATTCATTTGGTTAATTTCCTTCGATATATTTGAAAGTAAAGAGTTGAGAATGTTAGATAGAACAATGTTACAAAAGGTCAAAAGCAAATAAGTTGAAATATAGTGTAATCTGATCTATTAAACACTTTGTTTACTTAGAAGAGTAAACATCTCAAAAATATTCTCAAGTAATCATTTGAAACTGAAAAATACATTATTTTATAATCATCAAACTATAATTTTAGTTCGATTACAGAATAATAGGATAATTATTTTTAAAGTTAGAAATGTTTGTTCATAAATTTAAAAAAATACCATTAGATAAGCTATGTTAATATTCCTTAATCAATAATGTTATGGAAGTTTTAAATCTTTTTATGATTTCTAAGCAAAAAAAAAAATAATGCCAAAGAATGCTAGGAAAATATTTGCTTTTAAATATGAAAACTAAATTATAAATTTTCATCATTTATTTCATTTAATACAAATGAATTTATCTTAAATTTTATTGAAATAATTTTAGATTACATGTAGAATTTTTTCCTCTGGGTAATTTGTATAATATTAAAATTAAATATGAATTCTCTTTATATTTTATTCCATTGCTCCGGGATATTATTCGAATACGCATTAGTTTACAACAAATTTGAAAATAACCAAAAATAGAAAATATTGCCTCTAAACATTTCCGGATAATATTTTATTCTTTATTATGCCTGCTACACTCATAAAGTAAGTTTTCCATTCACTCTACTCCATATAATTATTATTCTTATTTTGATTAATAAAATTTATGTTCCGTTCAGTATCGCCCTTCCTTGCATTGAAATCCATCAGGTTAAGAGATAAAATATAGAGCTTGTACACTTTAATTCTGAATTCCATTTCTGAACAGATTTTGCATGTAACATATTCTAACAATCCATGCAGTAGAAATATTTGCATTTTTATTTCAAACACTTTGTTGCACTTATTATTTTTATTTTATTGTGATATAGATTTATTTTTGTTCACTAGTTTCCAATCACGCAGTCTGGAATGCCAATCGTGTTGAAACAACTTATAAGTTTTCCATTTCTTTTTATTTCTTTTCTCATTTGTATTTTCGCTTTTACTATAATTTTCTTTTATTGTTAACTATTCTTCCGAAATTTCACATTCATTACATTTCTGTATCCAGTTCATAATCATATTATCTCTCCTAAGACTTTGATCCCTCTTTTTTAGAAGGAAATAAGAAAGTTTTCATCCCTTGTTAGCTTTTAAATTAGATACCAAAGGCTTAGAGGGTTCGATACGATTCTTATTTTACCTGAAAGTATTTTTTTTCTTCAGAGAAAAGATTCGTTTCTGGAATTTGTATGCTCATATTTGGAAATCGTTTTCATAAGATGTAATTTTTTTATTGATTTTTCTAAATGCTTTAAGAGAGACCAAGTTATTATTTGAACATTTTATTGATTTATGCAAATGTAAAACAATGCATTACTAACTTTATGAATTACTATCAGATAATTATCTACATAAAATCGAGTATTCGCTTCTAAATATGAATACTAAATTATGAATTTGTATAATTTTTTATATAGCACGAATGAAACGTTTCTAGAATTTATTTATCTTAAATTTTTTTCAACAACTTTCGAGCCCAACTTTAAGAGGAACATAAAATTTCTTCGCTAGATGATTTGGAACTTTTTAGAATATAAAATATTTTTTTTATCTTCTATCTCATGATTCTAGGATTTTATTCGAACAAAGAATAAATTTCTACGGAACTGAAAATAAGAACAGATTTAAAATATTTTTTCGAGACACTTTCGAATAATGTTTTTATTTTTATTATGATTGGAATATAGATGAATGCAAGAATGTTAAATTTATCTTTCATTTTACCCTTTCACATACAATTATTTTTCTTATTTTGATAAATTTTATTATCATCCCAGCATCTTCTTCCCGTGCAAAATTTAATGTATATCAAGTTAAAATGTTGAGCGGGCAGAGATTGAGATACCTTATTTGAATTTGAAATTTTTTTAAATTCATATAGCTCATACAAATTTTTATTGTCTATATCATAAAAGGAACATATATTAAAAATATTGTCACATTTTTTTATGAATTTGTTTTTCGTAATTATAATATAATAAAAAATTATAATTATTAAACAGAAAAAATAATTTCTTAATTTTTTTTAATTCTCTTTAGGCATTTCATTTTTTTAAAAATGAGATAATTTTCAAACAAATGTGATTAAAAGAAAATTTGTGATTTTTTTTCAAAATTTCAATTTTTTGTTTCTCAAAAATCAATGGATTATTAACTGATTTTTAAAAATTAAGTTAAGATATTGTTGACACATTTACTTAAAATAGCATTTCACTGCACAGTTCCTTTAAAATTAATTCAATATTTAGTTAATCTAAAAATTATAATTTTGAGAAATGAGATTTCAAAAAATAGTTGTATTATCTCACAGAAATAAATAAATAATTAATAAAACTTATTAGGTAGCAGAAAAAACATCATGAAATTTCATTTAAAAAAATTATTTTTATTATCTGCAAGAAGACATTAATCAGACTTCCAACATGACAGTTTCAATCATCGATGAAAACCATCAATTACAAAGCTATGCAGATGAGTTAAAACAGATGTTAGTTGAAAAATGATTATTTAATCCCTAAGTTGAACGAAGTCTATTAACTGTAGCATGAATCTCAGTTGAGCTAATCTGTTGACATCATATTTCAGTGCCAAACTGTCATGTGACGAAATAATCGGAAAATCCCGAGTGGAAAAAGTAAAAAAAAGCAGTGATTTAATGAATGAAAAATGACTTTCTTTCCTTTCCTTAAAGCTGCCATATTTAAGAAAATGACTTAATACAGAATAATCTTTAAATTTCATAATTTGGAAACAAAAAAAAATTATCCGAAAACTGTCTTAACGTGTAAACAAGATTTTAAAAATCAGATACAGTTTAAGGGGGAAAAAGGAGTTCTTAAGTCTTCTACATTAAAATATGCAAGTAATTAGCTTATTTGTTTAGATTGAAAAATCGCTTTTGATTTTGATTGCTTTCTGTCATTATTTTAATTCACTCTTTCAAAAAGCGTTATTAACTCTAAGCTATGTTTAACACGCAGTACACAAAATCCTTTACTGAGTAGAAAAATAAGGTATAAAAGCTATTAAATGATGTAAAATAGTGGGGTTTAATGAACATTCTTCTTATATATAATTTCAAATTTTTAGATAGATTCAATTTAGATAGTTGTGATATGTACAATTTGTGAAAGATACAAGCAATAGATAGCTATTTTATTTTTAAAAAAGTATAAATGCTGTACATTTCTTACTTTAAACATTATTTATAATAGATATGATGGTTTCAGTGAATATATAGTCTGATTTTCATTGATATAACACTCCAGTATTACATCAAACAGGTATTTAGCTTATTTAAATTTATTTTAAAATTTGCATAAATAATAATTTTAGCTCAAGAGATCTTGGAAATATATATCAGAGCTTTGAAATTTTTTTTAATGATACTAAATACGAAACAAATGCTATCAACTTCAAATTAAAATGATAATTAATAAGAACACTATAGCTAGTGACTTCATTTACAGAATTCATTAACCAAAAGTGCGTAAAGAGCACTAGAAACAAAACAAATTAAAACATACTCAGAAAGGAATAGTAAAGAATAAAAAATTGCAAAATTCTTCACCATATCTAAATAAAAAGGTAAGTAACCAACTTAGATCAAAATACAAAACATAATATGGCACAATAACCATACAAAAGCACGAACACACTTTTACAAATCACAAATTTAGAGAATTAGTCAAACTATTAATAAATTTTCAAATAAAAGAACACAAGAAATTCTCATCTACAACAAAAACTAGGCATATTAAATCTATCACATAGATGAGAAGAAAATATACTTTGCGAGTAAACTCTATCTTTCTTAATAATCAAATACCGTAAAAACTGGTTTGAATACATACAATAATAATGCTTCAATATTCCATTTAAAATATAGCATAAGAATGATAAGAAATACTTCTGTAATGTCACCCGAAAATTAAATAAAATATTATTTAATACAATGTAGTTTAGGTATAAAAATATTACACATTAAAAGTTATATGGTTACTATTATTTTAATAGGAAAAAAACTTAATACTGCCATGCTGTACTAGTTGTATAGTAATGATTAGCTACTTGTCTCTGTAGAATTATATAAGAGGTAGTTTCAAATACTTTTTGTTGTATCTTGCTAACGGGTTTTCATGGTGTTTTGTGAAATAAAGCAATTTTATTTGTAAGTGAACAGAGCAAATAATTTCCCCCTGCAACTCTTTGGACGATTTACGTAACAAAATATTAAAACAGAAAAACAAAATTGCATAAGAAAATTATTATTAATCTTAAGTGAATGTCTTAATTTTCAAATGAAAAAAAAATCAATATAAATGACCTAGAGTGATTATTCAATTTGTTATATTTATAACAAAAACTATGAGACAATGGGACATTAAATAATTCTTCCATTTTAAATTAAACAAAAACCTCAGAAAAAATTATCGTTTATTGATTTAATAGTTAACTCGGTTAATTTCTTAAAATTTAAAAATTTTATTAGTTTTATTAAATTTTATTAGTCCGGAAGTCATTTATAAAATCAGTTTAAAATTTTTTTTTAAATTAAAGCTTTTATAAAAATTACAAATAAAAGGAATTTTGTAATGACTAAAGGGATAATAATGTTATTACATTAAATAAGCTTTCAAAAAAATATTGTAGCAAAACTAGCATTTGCCGAATTACTAAATCCCGTAATAGAGGTTAGGAAATAAATCACTGATGTAAATAAAAAATAGAAATCATGGAATTACAAAAAGTAAAGGGAAAGCAGAATAACAATAATTATAATAGTATATCAACATGAGAATAGTTACCCTAATGATATCATTAAAGCAGAATAATAAGATTGCAAGGATAGTTAATGGTGTTTCGTAATGTCATCAATCTGCTTAGCGAGCGACTAGTTTAATGAAATGATGATTCCTTGCGAATGTAATTAAAGAAAAACATTTGGTATAATTTATTTTCTTTTAACCTTAAAGGACATAAAGGATTGAAGAAACCAAATGAAATTCAATTTAATCTGCTTTATTTTAATACTGATCTAATCATATATTTAATTTGTTTTTTATTTAATTTTAGGAAAATTACTTCGTTGGATTTTAGTAAATGAAATAGTTTAGATTATAATCTTAACTATAATATTTTTTTGAAAATTGAATAGCTGTAAAGTTCAAAACAAGTAATTAGTTCATATAACAAAAGAAATTTTCCTTTGAAAATAAATTGAAAAATCATTATTATTGTTTATATTCCCCCTTTTTTTCTTGCATTATTGGGAGCTCAATTTTTGATCAGATTAACGCATGGGAATGTAAGATAGATGAAGAAAATGATGTTTTGAAGTAAGGATGTAGATGTAGTGTAGTTTCAAAGAAGATCCTATGATTTACGTCTCTTTTGAATTTAATTCATTTCTATTTTATAAAATACTCAAACATTGAACCTTTCAATTAAATTAAAGTTGATCTTAAATTAAAGTAGTTATTTGGCAAATAAGAAATTAATCTCAACATAACAGAGCTGAATTCATTAAATGTAGGATAATTCGTTCTATTAAGAGGAAATTTTACAATTATATGAGCCCCACATTCTTTTTTAAATATATATACACTGCTAAAAATAATTAAAGAATAGTTATGTTGTAAATTGATCCTTTACTGGAGAATTGTTTGAATGATTGAGGCATTATCGATAGACGTCGTTTTCTATATGAGATCAAAATGGCATTTGTTTGGCAGAAGAAAAAAGGCATTTTATTGAACATTTTGTTACAGAATTTAAAAAATCCCACAATTTGGGCATATAAAAAACAAATAAAAGAAGGTGTTGCCAGAAAAGAAAATAGTTTTTATTTGAGAGAATTGCTTCCCTGGGATACCAAAAATGTTTAACACCTCTGAGGCACTGAGTCTATGCCACTAGTATTCTGTTCCACTCCTCCAGATGAGCTCCCTTCAGTTTTTGAAAAGTTTGTGGCAATGGTAGGCATCTAACAGTTTTCAATGATCGAATGCCTCTAACATGCTCATTGGTCATCTATAACATGAAATCTTTATGAATCTGAATGTCTTCAACTGAAATGTCATCTAATAACATGAAATCATCTCCTGTAAATCTGCAATTGCTGCAAAGTAAGGGACTACAAGATGTCTCAGGATCTCGTGATATATCGTCGGTGGTCAAAACTCCATTTTGAATTACAGAAAGATCGTTGAATTCATTTAAGGAGATGCCAGCAATGGCTATCACTTCTCTCACCGCTAAATTTTAAACTTTTGTTCCGGAAAGTAGAAGTGTTTCAAGGGTCATGCTCCCTCTAGGGGAAATACGCTTATTACCAAGATAAACTGAAAAATGGGACTCGTTAGAGAAAAGATTCTGGCTCTATTCCTTTCTCTTTCAGTTCACATGTTCTGTTGATCACTCCCTGGAAACACGATGGCACCTTGCCGTTAACCTAACAAACACCATTGGCCGCTGAGCATACATATATACTTGAAGGAGGTATCAGACAGTTTTTGGAAAAACTAAGGTGTCCGAAGCGGAGTAAAGATTTCTCAAGAAGAGTGACATTCATATCTCGGTGTTTCCAAGCCATTAATGTTAATTGACGATCTCCGTTGGGTGGTGTTGCTTGCGTATGTACTTGCTTTGATTTTCATCAGGCGTTTTCAGTCTCCAAAAAATGGTTCAACTTCCTGGAAATAACGTTTTGTGAAACTTCAGTGGTTCCTCGGCTTTTGTTTGACTTCTCTCTAACCGGCCAACAATTCTCCAAGCTTCTGATTCGGTTAAACAACGTCATTGAGACATCACACTCATTGAAACAACATGATTATTGAATGTCAATCATTATTTTCACCTTTGTTTTTCATTAAGGTGAAGACAAATTGAAATTCATTTCCAACATTAAAGCGTCGTCTTCGTTGTCACACTCAAAATTTGCATACTGTAAAGTTTGAAAATAAGAAAAAAAATGCTTTTTTCCCTCTCTTCTTACCTTTTATGCATAAAAGAATTGCTTATACTGTTATTTTATACAAGGATTATTTAATTATTTTCATATAATGATGAATAATATAGAATTTAATTTAATACAGCCAAGCATAACATTTTTTAATTTACAATTTATATATATATATATGTTTATAATCAGTACAACCCTAAAAGGAAGTTTCTTCGGATTTCATCAATACTTTACATAGATGAGCATTTAGTTAGAAACGCAAAAGAGTTTGATTTTAATGCTTTAGAATGTAGAAATTATGTTTTATAATCTTGATATCAATCCTGAAAAATTGAATATCTCTGTAGAAGTCTTAACAATACCTAACTGAAATACCTGTAGAAGTTTTTACAATTTCCGAAATTTTCTCTAAAAAAATATTCTCATTTATGGAGGCTTCACTTGACCCTAAGAATAAGAATACTTGAGAAAAGATGAACTGGTTATAATAAAGTTTTACAAATAGTTTCAAAATGTTCATCACCAGTATCTGTATGGTTTCCTCCGTAAGGATCAATTCCCGCCTATGGACATATGGTCAGCATTAACAGTCTAGGCTTAAGCTCAAAAGAAAAGAGAGTTACTTATTCTGTCATGGATTCTCATTCCTGTATTTCTTCTGCCCTTGGAACTCTTCAAAATTAAGATGGAGATATTTTAAATAAAAATCCTCAGTATTTATAAAATGTCATCAATTGAAAAAAATATCTTCCCACCGGAATGGAGTTGCGGCTAGAGAACATTTTATTTATTTCAATCACTTTAATATTTTTTTATTATTGATTTTGAAACATTTATAAAACAGAATTGATTACATATTCACCTTAAAAGCTTTATTTACAATGCTTTAAAAAGGAAATATATCATTTTCATCATACATTTTAATTTTAATTTTTTTAAATGCACAATCGATTTCATTTCTTAAATTTTCTGATAAGAAATCTTTAAACCAAGTATATAGCCTGGAAAATATTCATATTCAATGAGTATTTTAGTTAAATATTTAGTGTATAATCGATAACTTCAACATTTAAATTATCATTGTAATTACAATTCTTTCAAATTAAAAAAATGATTTGGAAATAAAGCTTTATTCTCTTAAAGACTTAAAAAATTAAATGTTATGAAGCAATAAAATAATGTGCCTAGGCATAAAATTTCTCAAATTTACCTATTAAAATAGGTATACATTTTCATAAATTGGAATGACATATTCTATACATTGTAAATAAATTTAAAAAGTATTATCAAACAATGATCCAATTATTCATACAATTCATTGCATTGAGTCTTAATCACCGTTACTCTATTCCCTCATGCTTATTCCTTCAGGCTTTATACAATGTCGATAACAACTACATCTGCTAAGAGATTTTTATGTTATTAGTAGACGTTCTGGTGGCAATAAAATATAATAAGAAAGCAACCGTCTTCTGATATATGTCGAAGTATCAGCCTGTTCGTGGAAAGTCAGAAACTAGATCTCGCCTAAAGGAACCCTGATGCAGAGCAATAAAATCTATACTTTGGTGATAATATTCCTTGCATTGAAAATTTTATTGAAAATAAATATTTTTAGATATTTTACTATGTACAAAGGCTCCCGTGGCTCAATATTTATATTATATTAGAAACAGTACTAAACTTGTTTTAGCGTAGCTAAGGATTGTGCAAAAACGCAAAAAATGTATAAAAATATATATAAATATATAAATTGATTGCTGAGGTTTAAGCAATGAAAACCTAAAACTCATAATAAAAAGAAATTTAATTCTTCTAGAGAATTGTATAAATAATTAGTGAAATAATAAAATGTCGCAAATATGAATAATATTCATAAGAAATTAAAGAATTAGAAAAAATGGATATTATATTTTCAGTATTGCAAACTTCAAATTGCTGATAAGAACGAAGTCAAATGTTGTTTTGATATTGGGTAGAATTTAAATCACCTATTTTGAAAAAAAATGTGTTACTGCAAGAAGGAAATTCCGGTCCTTTTGATTAATTTTGTATTTTAAATATAAATATTCTAATATGCGATAAATGAAATTTTTGAATGAAATATAGAAATTTCATTAATTTATAGTAGAATGCCAGTTTAGAAATGAAAATTTAAACATATTTAATAGCCTGTCAGAGGCACCTTGAATATAATTTTAATCAAATTTAACGATAATTTGTTACAACTACCTACTTAAAATTTTCAGCAATTACAATAGCAATCAACTATTTTTCCCCACGCTCACTTCAGGAGAAGGTATTTTTTATTTTATTTTTTAACATATCATAGTTGAAATATTTACTAGAAATCAGAATTTAATTAAAATTTTATGAAGACATTTAGTATGTTTTACTTAAAAACTAATATTTTTATCTAAACAATTATATTACATCGAATATTTAATTGTACATGACACAAAGAAAAAAATTTAAAGGACTGAAAGTAAATTGAAACAGTACTACAAAAACTGCTTTGAATAATCAAAATAATTAGAACAAAAGATACAAACTGACTTTTTTCGGAACAGAATTATTTCCCGATTAATTAAAGAAAATGAATTTATAGATACATATTCATTTTCGATTGAAGTAAATGCTAAGAAAAATTAATACAATCGTAAGAAAACACTTTTTTAAAGCACTTAAAGCAATATGAAGTTTCTTAAGAAGAAAAATCGAATCCATGAATTCTCAGAAAATATCATCATTTAATTAGATCGTTTTATTGTTGCGCAGATAAATCAGACTGCATTAATTACTCTTTACAGCAGATGTCATTAAAACCAATATCCATGACTTTATTTCAGACACAAAACCAATTAGTTGTGGGAGAAGTGGTTTGAAGAACAAGATAAGCGGCGGAAACTGAAAATGACATGATACAATTTATCATTCGGGTCACCACAATTCCAAAGTCGTCTCGATGAATGTCAGTTTAAGCTATTCACTTCAAATTGGTTTCTCATTCATAGAATTACTTTCAGGGTATTTTTTATTTTCCACTAATGGTCTAAAGACACATTTTACGGGCCATCGTGTAATCAAAAAGACTTTTTTTTCTCTAAAAGGTGTCTTCCACCTGAATGCCAGATGACAATAGCATATTTTTCGTAAATATCGTTTTGACAAATTAATCAATGTTATTACAAAATTCTCCAGGGCTTTGAGATGCATTAAATTTTCATAAACGTATCCCTTTAAACAATATGAGTAAGAAAAAAGTCAACAAATTGTTTACAATTTCGAAAGATTCTTCTTTTGTTGCCGAATGCCCACGGTATAGTCACAACTAATTATTGTTAAAGGAAAGAGATTAGAAACTTAGGAATAAAAACAGAGAAAAATGTCACATTAGATTATTTACAAGCAGAAATATGCAAAAAAAAATGTTTAAGACAGTCAGTTCTAGTTTTCATGAAGTCAGTATATATTTCATGTTTGAGAAAAATAACCCAAGACTAAACAATCTCGTCATTTTAATTTCTTGCTTTTTTACAATGTTTTGTACTTATGCTTTTGTATTTTTAAAATGAATCTTGTATATAAAAATTTAATTTTGAAACCATAGATTATATAGATTTGAGAATAAAATATTCCAGCAATAATCGATATTTTTGAATAATAAATTAAATATTTGAGCAAAAATTCACTATATATATATATATATATATATATATATATATATATATATATATATTCTTTTTATATTTGCACTGATAGTAATTCTTTTATGAGTACGTTTGAATTGGAGATAAATATGTCTATAGACTATTTAAAAAATCAGAATTAATCACCTGGAAATGTATAATAAAGATTAAAATGAAATCTGCTATGCTTTTTACAATGTATCATGTCGGGACATAATTTCTTGAATGGCCAAGCAGCACGTGCTCGTGCAATTTAAATTATATTTTTATTAATTTTAATTGTTTCATCGATTGAGTCACTTTAGTATTTCAAACAATCCAAAAAAACTTTGTTTCGCATTTATTGATTAAGAAATTATCACATTTCCTATTTATTTCGTTTTATATAATCACGTGCTCAAAATGACATTTTTCTTTGCCTTATTTTCGATAGTAATAAATATTTTTTAAAAAATCAAAGTTTTTGTAAATGTAATAGTAATTCGTTATTAAAAGCTGATTTTTTTGAGATACACATGCAGATAATAAAATTTTAGTTATTCGCTTACGGAATTTTGTTGATTCCTTTTGATGGCCATGACCAAATCAGGACTCGAACTCAGGACGGACAGATCACGGTGAAGACGTGCTAACTCCTATGCCAGGACGCCAGTACTTCAATAAACATAATTAATAATGTTGTGAAATATTTTTTTATCGAAGTAAAATTTAAAAATTTATTTTTAGTTATGTCGAATAATTATGATATTTCTATAAATAATTATGAGATGATATCATAGAGATTTAATATTTATAAATAAAAGAATGTACATGTATAAATGATTCTCTTCTAAAAACGCTTCTGCTTTTTATTCTGTATATCCAAAATTATTTGATTCGTAATTTTTAATTTTATAGAATGATGAAAAATTAATTATAGGAGCTATCTTGATTCAGGATCTAGAGACTTTATCTAAGCATAAAATATGTGGAAATGTTTTTTAAAGAATTGGAACATTTAAATTTCAATTATTATTAATTTACCCAAATAAATTTTTAATAAATTTATACCTCTTTGAACTGGCAAGTGATAGTTGAATGTTAAATAGAAAATTAAATAATAGTAATTAGAAATTTTACTTTTTCAACCCTAGATATTTATGACAATGTTTCAATGGCTTTTTTCTTAATTTGTAGAAAAGTGCTTGTTAATTTCTGAGGGAAAGAATCACAAATGGACAAAAATGTCAGAAGTATTTTGTCTTACTTATTAAACATTCAATCGCAAAGAATGCAAAATGAAATTCCCTGCAGCATTTATTATTTGTATTATTATATTAAATAAATGTAATAAATGCTTTATATTAATACCAAAATTAATCGGATATCATTATATGTAATTATTACACCCGAATAAACATTTAATAGAATATTTGTATTTGCTTATGCATACAACAAAGATACTTTCATTGGTTTAAATGTGTAGGTTGAAATCTGACTAAGCTAGATTTGTCGCAGACTTTTCCGAACTGAGAAATTCCAATGAATATGCATTAGATTAAGCGCCAAAGCCAACGTTTCCAGCTATTAAACAAAATTTCTAGCAAAGACTAATGAATTAAAATAATTACTCCTAATTAGATATTTTTACTTCTTAGAGAACCACTCAAAGACTATCCGTTTTGCCGCACTAGTTTAATCTTATTTATTTTACCCCCCTTTCTAACTGAGCATTATTTCTATTTATTCTGTTTCATTTCACAAATATTAATTTGTAGCACAAAAATTTTATTTCGTTCAACCAAAAAGTGTATAAACATAGTTAATGTTTATATGACATTAATATAATTTCTATATCTTATTTTAAAATTAAATTTGAAATTTACTTCTAAATAGAATTAAAGAAAAGATTCAATTGATTTAATATCAAGTAGTATGTGATTCGTTCATAGAAAAAAAATTAATAATTAGTATTTTGAAAATATTTATACGTAAAAATATTTAAGACAAGAAAATTATTCGGCATTAACAGAATAAATCGTCTTATAATATACTTTTTAATTCATTTATATTATTTAATAAAATATTTATTAATATAGAGAAAATAATAGTAAAAAAAAAGATTCACATCAGTTTTTTTTTCTTTATTTCAGCATTTGAATAACCGAAAGAGAAACTTGAATTTCATGGTTTAAAAAGAAAATGAATTCTTTAAATAAGGGATAATGTATTTATTTTTTTAGAATTAACAATAAAAATATTTCTTAAGAAGTATTAAAATATTATAGTATATTCCTAAATATACAATTGTGAAAACTAAATTCCTCTAACTTTCATTACGTAAATATCTTCTTTTTCTTCTATCATTTTTCTTGAATAAACTTAAGACTCAAACTAAAAATACTTTCTGCCACTTCTTATTTTACTTTTTAGTTTACCGGAAGCCATCAATCATGATCTTAATCTTGCGGCAAAAATTGCCGGATCTGTTTGATGCGATCTTTGGCACATTAGATCAATCATGTTCTTACGGCCGTTCTCAAACAATGAATTTCTCCCCCCAAAATGCTCCAGAAATGTGTTTCGAGATTCTGTCTGTGTATCTTGCAATTTGTTTTTATTGTTGATGTCCTATATTTAAGAAACTGAAAAAATTGTTTGCAATACAAGTATTTTTAGAATATAAAATGAAAATTTCTAATATTTTTTTTTGGAAATTTATCAATTTATTTCATTTATGGCAGCTTTATTGTTTTGATAATCAATATATAGTTGCATATGAATATTTTAATATTATGGGAAGAGCAATGCTAATAATTTAATGAAATTTTAATTACAAAATTAACATATTGAATAAAATTTGCTTATTTTATAATTCAAACTAAATTAAATTACATATTTAATTGAATATATATATTTATGAAATTTACATTTCAATACACAATTTAGTATAGCTATAAAACGCGAGATTTGTTTCCAAAAACTATAAATGATTGGTTTAAGATATATAGACATTGAATATGCTTTTCTTTAATTAAGTGAAATTCTGATTTATATCCTTTTGACTGGCCTTCATTATTACTTCACCTTTTAATTTATTTTGTCAAAAACGATATTCAATTTAATTACCTATTTTTTCTATAACATTATTAGTTACTTCTTAAGTTATATTAAGGGAGCGTGTATATAGATGTAAAATTTACTTCTTATTTTTCAAAAATTTCTTCATTTTACCATTATACCTTAATACATGCATTGTATATTTAGTTAATTTATATAATCAATTCGGAATTAATATAATTTAACAATGCATTAATTCTTTATAAAATCAATTTAACTTTTCAAGCTATGATTTCTGTTGATTAAAAGTTAAGAGAACAAAAATAGTTTATTGAACAGCTCCAGTATAAAATGTTGACATAAAGAAAGTGGAGGTACCGAGAATAGTTATATATCTTACATTGCTTCAAAAAATTGTATAGAATCTTTTTAAAATGCACACTGATTTTTTTTGCATTAAAGAAATTAGTTCTAAAGTCATTATATGAAGAAACTTTATAAATACAGAATCACAATAAAACAAAGGACATAAAATTATTATATTTTAATTTACAATAAAGCTACTTTGAATGGTATCAGTACATTTGAATTGATGATGAGGACGTGTCCGCGTTATAACAGAAGGAAGGATGCAGTAGCTTCTGAGGGTATAGAACACAGAATTTCTGCCTTCTAGAGCCCCTGAGCACTAGGCACATTCGCACACAGATAGACACAGAGCAACCATGCCCTGACAGGGACTCCAACCCGGAACGCCTAGATCAAAAGGAAGACGGTCTACATCTGTACTAGGACACCGGCAGCATTTGAATTAATCGTCATGCATTGTTTAAAATTTTCTAGTTGAAATTTTTTAGTTATCAATTGTAATTTTTTTAATTACTGATTGAAATTAGTTCAGAAATTAATTGAGCTATCTGACGATGTCCATTAGACTTTTGACTAAAAAAAAGTCGAGAACCAGAAA
The DNA here is from genome assembly GCA_026289955.1 of Argiope argentata. NCBI lineage: Eukaryota > Metazoa > Arthropoda > Arachnida > Araneae > Araneidae > Argiope > Argiope argentata. The sequence goes on from JAOUZG010040071.1 coordinate 6,476,554, forward strand.
GAAAGAAGAATATATGCCCTCTCTGGAAAGTCCCAAACAGTGAAGGATGTGCTCGGCAGAGAATTGCTGAGTTTAGAGCATATCGCAAAAGACTTTCTGCCCTCTAGAAACGAGAGGCTTTTAATGAGATAGCTTTCCAATCTGGATATTGTCATTAGAAAGACTCTGTCACAATGACATTTTTTTAAAATTATTGTTTGAATATTAAATTGATGCGTATTATAATAGTAAAGGTCTTGTTTTAAATGTTTTATCAAATGCTATATCCGTTAATCTTATCGAAAGAAATTATTAGGATGTTGATTGAACTGATGGTCTTTTTGCCATGTCCCTTCTCTAAGAAATTTGATCTCCTAAAATTATTCCGGATTGTGAGTTTTCAAGGTTAATCTAATGATATTGAAATCATTTATCATGTTTAAAATGTATAAGAAGAAAAAGAGTTTAAGGTGTTTTTTTAATTACTGGATATCTTGACATTTTTTTTCTAAATGTACATGCTTAAGAATTAAAATTATTGATGAAATAAACATTAAAAATTTAATAAAACTTTCATATAAAGATTTTGAATTTATTGTTTTTTACCAGAAAAAATAACGTGCCCCAACTAGATCCTTTAATAATCCTTTGTTCATACAAATATCAAATTTCTTCAACAATTAAAGTCTCTCAAGCAATAAAATGCATGAATGATTAAATATGTAAATAAGGCCAATTTTCAATTTTAAGCTTCAAGCCTTATCCCTCAGTCGCCTATTTCTAATTCTGCTTCTTTAATTATGTACAGTTAAACACAGGATAATAAAATCAGAAATCAAGACCAACTAATACATTATTAAATAAGGAGAAGAAAAAACTGAATCTATTTAAAGGTCTGAATTTTCTTCATTAAGGCAGACCGACCTTCATTAACTATCGATTATCTCTAAAACGAAAATTAAGCATCGTTAAGATTGAGGTTGTGGTTAGAAGATGATGAGTCATTTTCATCGTTCGTTACTGAACAAGCTTTTTTTAATATTGCAAGTCTTTCTAAGAATCTTTCTTGAACCAAAAAAATGTGGAGTATAATTCACTTAAGTACAATTCAAAAATTATTTTTCTTAGCACCCTATTTGAAACATGTGTTTAATGATAGTAGTTGTTTAAAATTAGGTACAAGCATTTAGTGTTCGTTCCTATCTTACAAACCTTGTTTTTATATGACTTGATGCTTGAAAATTATAAAGATATCGCACAATTTAATTAAAAATGTATGCAATTCTTCAGTTTTAAATTGCTATTCTTTCTCCTGAAATTTTCTCATATTATTAATTCCTTCTCCCTACCTACAAAAGGTATAAATACTTTAATTTGAAAAAAAAGCTCTTGATACTATACCTATAACTTAGTTCTTAAGGCATATATTTTAAGTAAATATTGCTGGAGCTTAGAATTTGGGTTAAACATTTATTGAAAAAAATTTCTATTGCAATTTAAAAGAAGGATTATTCAGAAATTGTTATTTAACATACTATTTATAGCATCGTATGTTGAAATCTATGTGTTTATCATCCTGTGTTTAAATCTTTATATTTAGCATAACGTGTGTTTTTAGCTATATTCATAGCTATTTTAAAATAATTATCTATCATCTCAATTCTGGCATTTTTATTTCGCTGTATTTAAAAATATTGTTTAGATATAAAAAATTGAGTGAAGTTCTATTGGCTAATTTTTTCAACAAAAAACTAAATCTAATCTGAGCTTACTTCCCGTATGTTTAACTTCTGAAATAATCTCAAAATAATAAAATATACGTTTATTGTTTTAAATATATAAATTGATTAAGAAGACACTTGCCTTTCCCGAATGTCTGCTACAAAAGGAACTGCTGAAAAAGATTTGTTTTTCTATTCATTCTTTAAATTTAAAACAATTAAATAAAATTTTATTACGGAATACAAATAATTTTAAGCAAATATTATCTTAAAGATATCTACAATAATTTCCTTTTTTTAACTTTACACCTTTTCCGAAATAGAAATTTTAATAATTCTTCCAAAAAATTATTTTTTATACTACTGTAGTAGAACTAATTCTATAAATGAACCATTTTACCCGTTCTAAACACATATAAACATTTTTTGAGGAATTAAATTAATAATTCCATTCAAATACGATCTTATTGCTGTCATTCTAGTCATAAAGTCGTTCTAGAATGTATATTTTATCAAAAGTTCTTCATTGAAAAAAGTAATATTTATTATGCTCTCTAAACTAATCTCATATTTCAAATTAATCTTCAAATCCTTAATATAAGTTTTGTGAAATTTTTAAAAAGATACAGTATAAAGTGTTTTGAATGCTTAAAAATAAAAACATTTTTTTGCAGATTTACGTGGAATTTTTTCTCATTATCAGCGCGGTAGAACTAATAATGCAAAAAAACAATTTCAAAAGATTTCCATTCATGTTTAAGCATATTTTTATTAGTTTTTTTTAAAAACATAATACCTATTTCATCACTCTATTTCAGAGATTAAAAGGTGGATATTTTGTCTCTTCTTTTCTCAGTCTAATAATGACCATATCGAATTCTTGGAAGAAACAATCAAAATTTTAACTGTATTAGAAAACGGTGGAATGCCTATGTGTGGTAAACTGTCTTTCAGATTAGCGCAGCATGATAGCATGTTTAAAAATAATTGTTTGCTTTCTTGTAGTTATGGTAATGGTACTGATATTTAGAAGAGACATGGGAAGTTGATTAAAGTTGTATGATTTGAGAACATTAAGAAATATATATGGCGCACAAAATATTGCTTAATAAGAGTTTTTGTTGGCTAAAAATTCATTGCATTGGATTTTTAAAAAATTTTATTATAGTTTAATGGCCCCTATTACAATGTAAAGAATATGAAATATCTTAACAAAATTAGAATTGAGCTTAAATTTACATTCCTAACCATCAGTTTTCTTTAGAAAAAAGCCGGTTCGTCATTGTAAAAAAAATCCAGTTCAACATTAAATTTTTAATTTATAGTTTACGAAACTTTTTATTCTGATATGAAAACTAGTGTTCACTAAATGCGTGAGGATGAAAACATAAAAGGGTGGTTAAAAGTTTAATGCAGGTTATTTTATAACTTTACAAATTATTCGGGAAAGGAAATTTTTTTTAAAAAAAATGAGAACCTCCTTGTATCCACGAATTTTCTTTATTACAATTTCAATTTATTATTCTGTGTATATTGGCATTTAAAAATTTAAAAAAGGAAGGTATTTCAATTTTTCTAGGATGTCTTTATTTTACAGAAAATTTAATGTTTGGAAATACAAATACACTATTTGGAGAAAATAACAAACGTCTAGGAATTTAATTTTATATGATGATATACTATTACTTGTATTTAAAACACTGTTTAGTTTCCATTGCAAAAATGTTTGAACAATTTTTACTCTTAGAGGCACCATTCATGATTTTAAAGATGCATTTTCTCACATGGTATAACATGATACTTTAAAAAATAGCTTCATCATCATTGTATTTAGTACAGAATCTGGATGCTATTGTCTCTACATAATTAGAATTTATCAATTGTTTTAGAAACAAAAATAAAGAAGAACATTTTAATTAATAGTTATAAATAATTAGAACATTTAATCAAGGAATATCTTTCACAAGAAAGAAAGAATATGGTAGAAATAGAGCGTGATTAATAGCTTCTAAATTTGATTATAAGTTATTATTAATTTGACAAAATACTTCTGCGCCAAAATGCATTTATTTCTTTTTGTTAAACCATTAATCTTGATATTGTTTGACAAGACTACCGACATTATTTATTCAATAGAGTAAGGAAGGATGATCGTAAAATTCAATCGCCGTATTAAATTCAAATGACTACAATACTTGAATTCATATAAATGATAATAAAAGGAAATCAATAATGAAAGTATATGAATAAATAAAATATGAATACATATATATGAAAATAAACAAGCTATGATATAAATATAAAAATACCACTGTCATTATAATATATTCCTTCTAAGTAAAATGCTTCTGATAAAAATATTTTGCTAAATAACAAGTATTACTTAAAGTTCTTTCATGTTGAATGCAAAGTTTGATTCGATTGGATAGTGTGAAAAATGTGTGTCAAATTCAGTGGTTTAATGATAGGCTTTTATTTCTTGTTTTAAGCAGAGATTAACAAAATATTTTTCATAGGTATAAAAATGTATTAAGACGTTTCACCAAAGCTTTATGAATTATTATTTTTTAAGTTTTAATATTAATTCTATTTATATATTTCACAATTTTCAGGCTTATGAATTATTTTTATATTCCTAAAGTATTAATTTGCTTGCTGAAACGATTCTTAATAATATTTTATTTATAGTAAATGTATGCAAATTATCAATTCGTATATAGAGTTTAAAATTTAATTTGTGACAGCATTAAATTTTCCCTTTTAGCATTGAAAAACCTTTTTAAAGTTGATTATTAAAAATTATTTTAAAAACTTTATAAGTAATTAATTGAACATATAAATAAATAATAATAATTTATGAATGAATAAAATCGTACATAAAACAAGCATGTCAAATATTGAAACAAAATAATGTAATCCATAGAATTTATGGACTTTAAAATATAATTCAACAAATCAATGTTAAATATAAATATGATTCTAAAAGAAACATTATTTCCAATAATTGTCGCTTAGTTTTAGTTCAAGAAACATCTCTCCTTTTTCAGAAAAAAATCGAAAGATTCTTTTAATTCTTGAAACCAAATTAAACTGTCTTCGAACCTTTCTTCTCTTAAACGGATTTGACGCATAATTCTTTCCAGTTACTCTTGCACACAGAAAAAAATTCTGAACACTTCTGCTTTTATTTCGAATTGTTAGTTTTCCTTTCCTTTTACTTGTGCGGATCTGTGATCAAGAGATATATTTCTTCCTCCTCTCTTGTTCCAGTCACGCAGTTCACTTGGCCGGATGTGTTACGACATCATTTACGTTTCCCATTTACTAATGTTTTTGCTTTCCATTTGAATTTTGATATTACTGTTATTTTCTTTTATGGTTAAAGCTGTTTCCGGAGTTTCACATTCACTTCATTTCTGTTTTCCTCTTGATAACCTTGTTACATCCAAACTTCAATTCTTTCTCGGAATGTAAAAAAAAATCTTCGAGACTTGTTAACACTTCTGACAGAAGTAGATTTAGCTGAGTTCAAAACTTTTTCTCATATTACTACAGATATTATCTTCTTGATAAATGAAGCGATATGTTTCTTAATTTTCAATAAATTTTCTAAAAGTCCAATTTTTTGTAACAGAAACATAAAAAAAACATAAAAAGAGAAAAACCGAAAAAATAGTAAGGATTCTTAAACATATGATATGATGATAAATTAAAATTACTGTTTTGTTAAAGAATTAATAAGATCAAATGTCGAAGATAAGATTAAATAGAATATTTAATAATTATTATAGTAGTAAAAACGACAAATTATATAATCCCAACATTAAAGAAAATCAATTAAAAATTATTAAAAGATCATTAAAAGAAAAAATAACTTTCAAGATTTACTTCTCTGCAAATTTTAATTGATCACTCAAGTCCTCCATATATATATAAATTAATATGTTGTGGATTATATGGAGATACGGTAAACATGTTGTATGAATATGTTAATGTATAGGTTGCTGAAACATTATCAATGAAAGTATTCCGAATTTACTTCTTTCTTACATATAAAAAAATTTCCATTACTCAATTTTTTTTTATATTTGGAAGATTCTAAATGCTAAAAACTAACGAATTTTGAGTCAATGTGGTGAAAAATGATTACTACTTAAGCATTCAAGTTTCTCGAATTAGTTTAACTTTTGAACAAAGTTATTTAAAGTTATATATATATATATATATATATATATATATATATATATATATATATATATATAAAATTTGGGAATCAATTTACAACTTAAATACTGATATACGCCTTCATGTGAAATTGTTTACATTTTTTAATCAAATACATATAACTCAAGCTTTTATACTGATGAAAAAAATACGTCGAGACGAAATAAATACAGAAACAACAGTATTGAACCAAAATATTGACATTAAATTCTTTTCACCGTGAAAGAAGATTGAAAATTGGCATGATAGTAAAATATGAAAGAAACAGAGAAAAAGAAAATGTTAGATTACCTATCAATTGTTAAAATGTTTTAACAACTGATAACAGTGATTTTAACAGTCGAATGTATACAGTTTAGTACAGCTCTCTTGTCTCTGCGATATACATTTCACTTTTCTCACATAATTTATATGTTTTGGACACTCACAAATACTACTTTAATATTAATACACTCACAAATACTACTTTCAATTATAGGCGAAAACGGGGAAGTTAAAAAAACTGAAATCAATGAATAGCAAAGTGATGGATTTGAAAACGAATTGCTACTAATAAAACATAGAAAAAAATCCCATGGCCTTTACGTATCAATTCACCATAATATTCAAAATATAAGTAGAATGCTATTCTCCCATCGAATCCTTTAGCAGCTTATCATATGGAAAATTCCGTGTTTAAATTTGCAAACTAAATTTAACTATCAATGCTGGATAAAACAACACTTGATAATTAGGTAATGCATATTTGAACGATTCAGTAAATTAAGCAATAAAAGTTGTCTAATCAACATGAACGAGATATCCTTATATGTTTTCAAAGTATTAATCACATGCACACGCACGCACGCACGCACACACACACCTATATATAGAGAGAATTATAGTTATATGCAATATTTAAATATTCAAACTAATATGTCTTGCATTATTATTTCAAGAGATTAATAATACTATAATTTTTATGAACCGTTTAATGTTATTAACTATTATAACATAAATTTATCTTAAGTTTTCCTATGAACGAGTGGAGGACATCTCAATCTCAGGGATGAGAAACTTTCAGAATGGTGGAGTATTCTCGATCCTCTCGTTGAACTTAGATGATGCGTTGTCCGCTATTCCTTAACGATATTGGGATTCGCTTTCAACTGGATGAATTATATGGCCAAATGTCCGTTAACTTACCTCATTCCCAGCCAATCCTGTTGCAGATTCCAGTTGTTCCGGTAAATTGAATAATTTAGGGGTGAAAAATAGCTGTTTCATGATTAATTATAAAAAATATATTAAGAAACCAAGTTTCATGAATAATGAATTAAATCAGGACATGGAACTTTAAGAAAATTTGATACTTCTTTAGTGCATGCTATTCTCCTTAAACATATCCATTTCCAGTTGATGTGAAATGATTTTGTAATTTCGTAAGTGATATAAAATAAAGCATGGAAAAAATTACATAATTTTCAAAACTGTGTAAAATAAATGCTTTTTCTGGACTATTTAAGTATCATTTTTTATTCAGTGTATATTTGTTATAATTTCAAAATTATTTCTTATCCTTTTGAAACTTAACTTATTTTATATTAAATTCTCAATATGTATTGGTAATATGATATATAGGCATGAATGAGAAATAATAATCTATAAAGTTTTCTTTTCATTCTTAATTTACCTTCCAAACTTTTTTTAAGGTTATACAAATTTAATCGGCAAATATTTAATTATTGTCTGATAAAATATAGAATACATATCGTGTACTTGATTTCTCCCTAAATTATAAAAAAAAAATTGATGATTAGTATAAATTGAAAAATTATTATTCATAAGTATATATAATGTATTGGTTTTTATGCAAAAAATTCACATGAGTTTATATTTTGTCATTTACTGTAAATATGGTATAAAGAAATGAATAATACATCCAAGAATATAAGAAGTTAAAATTTTGTTCAGGTCTAAGTAGTATATGATAATATGTTGGCATGAAAAGAAATTCTGGGGGATATTTATTAATTTCTTTGAGTATAAGTGGAAAAATTACAAGTAATGTAAATAAACATTTTTTTTTGTTCTTAAACTTATAGTATAGCATATTCTTTCAAATTTCGAATTCCTTTCCTTCTAAAGCAATTGAATAAGCATCAATAAAATTTTAATTGCTGCTTTTAGTTAAAAAATCACAGTATATTTATTAACAACTTTCTTGTCTTCTTAAATGTACATTTTAATTCAATAATGGGGAAAAAACTCTGATATAAAATTATCGCTTAAAAAAATATCGCTTAAATAAAATTATCGCTTAAATTGTTTTAATCCTTACAACTTTCTCCAAGCTCTTATAATATCAATACAATATTTGATACTTACTAATATAAACATATGTGGCAAGAGACTAACAAAGCATTCTATTTTACACATAAATAATAGTTAATGATAGTATTATATTCGATGAAAGTGGAATATATTGAAGTCAATTTAAATTTTTAAAAAAGTAATTTGATAGTAATTCAGTTTATATTTTAATAAACAAATGAAGTTTCTTATTGTGGATAAACCACAAAAACATTGGAGAGCCAAAAATCATATCTCTTTAAAATAAAATCACAGTAGAAAGTGTACTTAATATAAAACAAACTACTCTTTCCTTAAATGATAAGCTCTTACTGAAGATCATTAATCATATTTTGGCAAGTCTCCTACCAATATTGTTCGGTTCTAAATATTTGGCAGAAAAACCTCGCACTTCTCCTCCTCCAACTTTTTGAGTTACTTCCAGGTCCCGAGTTTGTAGCAAGACGCTCTGAAAGAGAATTGTCGGCAATGAAAAATGCATTCGCTCTAGAAAATGAAAGATGTCGTTTGCGTCTTCTGCACTCGATTCTGAAATTACATCACTCCCCGCATGCTACATCGTGCGGAGATGAAGATCTCGACTAAGTTTGCCAAAATAAAAGAATGAAAATATTAAAGACAGGAATAGAGAATCAGCTGAGTTCTGTAGAGAAAAATGGGACTTGGAATAATACATTTCTATTGTACTCTCCCATTATCCTAGATAGTGATGAATCTTCTTCAGTCGCGCTAGTATTTTCATGGATTTTTTTATGTGTTAGTGTTCTGATTATTTAAGTATGTTTTATTCGATAAGATTCTCAGTGCTGAGGAATTCCATTTTATTCTTTTTTATTCCAACTTCAAAAAATATATTGTCGAAAACACTGGTACTAGCTCTAAAATTTATTTGGTAACATTTTGATACTTCCGAAATAATTTTCTGACAAATGCAGTAAAAAATGTTGATAAATGTTAAAATGGAAACAATCTCAATATTTTCAGTCATTTGGTTAATTATTCATTCAAGAAATTTTGTAAAAATAATTATATAAATTTCAAAAATAAATATATTTTCTTCTGTATTTCCAATATAATGATTTATATGCATCGGATACATCAATCATCCCTTAACACTTTACAATTTACATGATTATGAAATTTAATCACACTTTTACCATCCTATTGGACATATTATCGTATTGACACTCACAAAGAAGTAAGACTTAATTGAATGATGGGGACCGGAATTGAACTGAGAGAAGAAATAAATAAATTAAACTATTGAGGTATTAATTAAGTTAACTTCTAATTGAATTAATTAATTCCGAGACTTGTCGTTGAGTTTCATTTCACAAATATCAGCCTGTCCAAGGAAGCTCTTCTTTTAAATAAATAATTTTTAATTTGTAAAATATCTCATAATACCAAATATTATTACAAAATTTAAAATCAGAAGCTAAGTATTATGAAAATACTTTCCATATATTTGCCAGAAGAGATATGATTATATTGAATTCAATATTGCAGAAATGGAGTTCAATCTGGGTTTAGAACAAAAAATGCTTTGGTAAATTTGTTTGTAAGATCTCTTTTTATATTCAAGGCAGCGTTTTAAATTTGATTAATGTTCCTGTTTTCTTTTTAAAGACTTGTTACAAATTCTCTCGACAGTCGCCTAACAATATAAGAGTGAAATTTATATAATGGTGATTAGTTATTTCCGTACTGGTATGTACATAAATAACATGAGATCTATAGAGATAACATAGTCATCTGTACATGTAATGAGATGTGTCTTCTACGTGAGAGGAGTGTTTTCTGGATGCATCTATAATTACCACTTTGGGACGTTCCCATTATTTGAAGTTTGGGTACCGACGTCTTCTTCCAGCAATACTGGGAAATTTTTCTATAATAAATATGATTTTATGAAAAAGTTCTTGATAATGATATTGCATGGTCAACAAAAAGTTACCCCAAAGTTACAAACATAATACTTAATACCATTGCGTGTATATTTATTTTGTGATTTGTTTTTTGCTGTTAAATATTTCAGTAAAATTACATTTTTTTCTATGTTTAGAAAAAAAAAGTGCATTTCAGAGTGCTTCTGTGTTTTGAACGTGATTTTGTACAGTTCTTGGGGAAATTTCTTCTCCAGTTGGAGTTTGAATTATAAATTTTGAAATCGAAGCAATAGCATTGCAAGAATGACATCATTCAAAAGAAAACATAACTACTTGTGAATTATTGAACTTTATCTTTTATTCTTTTTCCTTTTGTCCTAACTGTATTTTTTGACACCAAAAGAGATATTTCCTTGGAATGAACATGATTAAATCTAATAATATTGTTGTTATGTTGTTGTTACTTATAGCACTTGCCATGGACAAGCCCCGCTGCTACATCAGCAGAACTTAAGCCGGAAATATACGTCTCTTGTTTTAACAAGTAGCGCCATCTAGGGTCAAGAGTACGACTTAGCTACACACAAGTCACAACCCTTTTTAGGGGGCGGACTACATTCACACAAATTCATTCATTCATCTCAGATCGTAATTTAGAAATGGAACAGGGAACGATCACCCCTGGCCCAGTACCCTTCTTTTATATAGCAAAGTGCCTAAGTCATCATTTCTTTCCAACATACACAATACTCTAAACGGGTTTCACAGTAAAGTGTCTTACTTAAAAGCGCATTAGGAAATACTTAAATATATGCATGTTTCAAGAAAGGAAAAATTTGCGGCAGCCATTTCTATAGAAATGTTTGTAGTTGAGTTTCATACAAAGGCAAATATTGAATGCAAATATATTTTATTAATATAATAATAAACATATTCTTTTATACATAAATAAAAAGGTTGTATCAATTTAAGTTGTCAAAAATTTAATAAGCTTTATAATGAAATTCTTAATTACAAAGTATTTGAAATTTTTAGAAATTTATTATTCTAACAAATAAAGGAACATATCTACTATTTCCAAGCCTTATGGATCCTCGTTTATTCTTCAATGAACTTTGACACAATTTCAGTGAATAAATCAATGAATTCCATGTGGAAAGTATGAAATCCCCCTTTGAAGACGTAAAACTGAGCATTAGGAAAGTACTTCAGTGTTGAATCTTTATGTTCTTCCCTGAAACATAATTATGAAAATATCAATTATATATATATATATATTGTTTATAAAACTAAACATTAAGATGCATTTAATTTTTGATAATTCAGTACAAGTAATTTCAAATAGTTATTTTTAATAATTATATTTACCTGTAGCT
>JAOUZG010040071.1:6488104-6514680 GCA_026289955.1 Argiope argentata
AAAATGCAATCAGAATTCAGAGAAACAGTGGTGAATTAAGAATAAACCACAATTCGAAAAAAAATTAATTATATTGAAATTTTAAAAAACTTTCTGTGGAAATTAAAATCTTTAGTATAACATCAAAACCAGGCAAAAACCTCTAAATTTTTTTTTCTATTTATTTTGTTTTATAGTTATTTTTTTACTGGCAGCGAAATCAAATTACGAATAAGATCTTTTTTTTCTTCACCAATTTAAAAAAGTTAGTTTTAGTAAATGTTACTTAAAAGTAATTTAAATATACGAATTTTGCATTTATTAGGAATTTAATCTATTATTCTTATCTTCTTAATAACATATTTTAATGGTTGGGGTATTGCACGTGCAATTTTTTTTATATTTTAGGAATATTAAAAAATTGGGAATGTATTTCTTGTATTGTATAAATGCATTATACTATTCAATAACCTATCATGAAAAAATACAAATAAAAATGATGGTATACATTTAAAACCTTTTTTTTAAGAAACATGATTGGTGGATATTTCATAAATCATTTAAGGTTCGTACAAGACGGATTAAAATTTATTTAAATTTGTAACCTAACAAATTAATTGTTTTTCTGTCACATCTTCGAGAATACAAGCATATAAACATAAAAAAATATTTTTTTTATGGTTACACAAACATTTAATTTTTAAAATTTCTTTCTAGAATTTCAGATGAATCTTAGACTGCACTTCTTAAACATTATTATTTCATTAGAGGTTGCGTCATAAAATAGTCTTCCATAGAGGTTATATCATCATTAGAGGTTAGTATGCATTAGAGGTTATATCATAAAAAAGTACTAAGGAACTTGCATTTTAATTACAGACTTTTCACCAAACAGGAAAAAAGCCTTTCCTAAATACTTCGGATTGCTTGACAAGTTGATATGAAATAGGTGATCATTATTCAAGTAATGAATGATGGCATCGACGTTCAAATCCCAAGTGAGCTTCCCGGATTTGTCTTTCTTGAATGGTAAAGTCATGATATGATCGACACTATTTCCTTTCATCTAAAAAACATAAAAGGATTTATGCATATACTTTTTACTACACACAATGTCACTATTAGAAATTTAATCGGAAAAGAAGAAAAAAAAATTCTGCCAAAAATGAAAAAAAAATTTCTTGTGTTTTAACAATTGATATTCACAAAATTTTATTCTGTCAAACTTGGCAAAAAAATTTAAAGAACAAAATATATGAAACTACAATAAGTTATTTTTTTACAAACTGCTATAATTCCTTAATTTACGGATATAAGTTTAATTTATGCATGTGGAAAATAGAAATGTGAATTGCATTAATGTAGAATTATTGAAAAGAATTACAAGTATAATCAGAAAAAAATTAACTTAGGCACTTTTTATCAACAGAAAAGAAGTCTTTCCTCTGAAATAATTATGGAACCAATTTTATTTGCTTGAAAAATTAAATGTTCTTTTTTTATATAAAGTTCATCTTTTCAAAAGTAGTACAGAAGATATACTTTTTCTATTTACACAAAAAGAAATAATGATTGATTACTAACTTACTTCTGGGAAAGTATTTTTAAACATTGATGTAGCCATTTTATTGAGATAACTTTCTGATATACCAATTGGAGCTTTTTGGATATATCTGTCGCATGATGTAACCAAATTTTTAAATTTCTCAATAAATCCTCGATGATCAGCAACATTCTCCACCGTCATGTCTTCCACAACTAATTTTTCAACCAATTCTGGCTTTAAAAGAAAGATAAGATTAAATCAAAACCTAATAACGAAAAAAGAAGACTATATTAAAGAAAAGGAATAAAACATTGTTGGTCTGTATACTTTTGGGATCTATGAACTAATCTTTTTAGACTAGAGCTAAAAAATGTACAAATATAATTTAGTAGTTTAGAATCCGAAAAAAGCATTTAATCTGGATTTAAATTCATCCAAAAAATGTTTTTTTTTAATTTGTAATTTGGTTATTAATTATTTAAAAATTTGTTGAAATTCTTGGTTTTAGTGACAAAAAGGAGTACTGCTCAAAATTAATTTCCACATCATTGGGAAGTGAAAAAAAATCCTATTTGTAAAATTATGCCAAATTAGCTGACATGTCTTTTTTTCTGATTTTTGATATATTTTTCAAGTATGTCTTTCATTAAATTTGTTTGCTGTAGCGAAGAGCAATAAATAAATGCAGAAAATTCAGAGAAAAGACCCGTTCCATAAAGTCGTCAATCACATGATTTTCTTTCTTTGATGAAAACGAAAGAGAGTTTTGAAGATATTTGCAGCTTACACGAGGAATGAGAACAATTCCAAAAGTCTATGTATGGTGAGTTGGCTCCCATTTAAGATGTGAGGATGGGACGCTTTCAGCCTGGTGGTTAGTTTCATTATCTAAGTGAGCATAGGAATAGTTGCGGTTGAACACATCTTAGAATTGCGTTCTTCCCTATCTTATGTATCGTATTGGGTTGGTGATAACCCTTAAAATACAATCTTGATTCCTTCCATTGCGTTGATTATGTTATTCAGATTAAATCCGTGTAATTTATGAATAGTTGGTACATGGAAACCTCAGGGTATATGATGAGTTTACCATGATAGTCAGTTTTTTGATAATGATAGGATGTCTTGGGTATAAGCCCTATAATCATGTGAGATCTGTGAAGAAAAGTTCAGGATATATAAAATATTATCAAAAACTTTATTCAGATCAATTAGCAATCGACAGAAACTAAATTCACCATGAAATGTACTTGGAAAGAAATTGAATAAAAGCAAGTTCTTCTTATAAAGATCCATCTAACTGATGAAAGCTCATCTACCTCATGTAATTTTCAACTTGTTGGAAAATCCGATTACAGAAAATGCTAAGGACTTTACAAGTAAAATCCTTCAACAACATTACCATGAGGTGGCAGAAGAAGAAACAAATATCCATTCTACTCCTTTAAATTTTGAATAAGCCTTTAAACGGAAGTAATCAAATATAAATCAAAAATATTATTAAAAAGACTATTGAATAAAATTTAACGTCGTTAATAAAATATTATAAACCTGGTATTTAAACAAATGTCTTGAACTTAAAAAGAAAACCAGCCTCTTTAAAAACAGGATTAATTGACATCTTTCACATAAAATGGAAAAATTCTGACTTCTTTGTTACCGCCCTTAAGAAAACTACTAGTAAAACTACTACTCAAAAGAGTTTATTTTACTTTTAATACGTGTACACATATCACTTCATGGAAGGCAAATAAAAAATCATTCTCATCGGAAATTGCTGGATGTTATCGAAGAGACCAAGGTAACATAAAATCATGTTATATAGTCATGAAAAATGCGTTGAACAAATTAAAATATGGCACTATAAAAAAGGGATTCATTAAAATTTATACTAAAGCACGTATCTCAGATATCTTAGTAGATACCCAATCCAATCGCAAAACAAGTAAATTCCAGCACTGTGGAAGCAAAGACAAGGCTAACCTCGAGGATCATGTTCATCTCCTTTTTTATTAACAGAGTTGAAAATGAAATTTTAAAAATAGATTGGCCGTAAAAAAATAATTTGCTCGCATATTCAAATTAATTTGTATTAGTTATCAGTAGGAAATCTGATTGAGAATAGTGTAATAACCTCTTTTTCGCTTGGGATTTCTTTCATGTGAGTGGTAGAGACAGTGATCACATACGATTTTAGTCCTAAATTTTTATTTGTATGTAAATGCGGGGACACAGCACACACATATAAATTTAAAATACGAAAGACACACGAAACTATCCTATTATGTTTAGCTTCGTCAATCCCACGCCGACTCCTCTTCCCTCTCGGACTGACCTCTTTTCCCCCTCGCTCAATTTTTCTCTCCCAGTGTTTGGTGAAAAAGGTCGCCAAAGTTGGCGGGCCTTAGAAATGGAAGAAACAAATTTCAAATTTACAGCTTTAAAAAATGGATAAGTAAAAATCAATTTGGAATATCAAAAAAAAAAAAATCACAATATTATGAAAATTGTCCAGTGAACCAACTGATCGTTTGCACACCCAGCTTTAAAAAAAAACACCATCGCTCAAATATCTCGGAGTAGCGCTAGTTGAAAGGCTAAGCTGGATTACTCTTGTATAATAACAATTCTATCAAGCCAAGGCTATCAACCAATAAAAATTTTTTACTAGCAACTGAAATAAAAAAAAATGAAATAAAATCCAAAATGACCCTATGTCAAACAGTCCCCAAGTGAAAACTCCAGCATGGTATAAGTGTGTGATCTCTTTCAGTGTTTCCTAGGTTGAAAAGAAAATTGGCATCTATACCGGGGGTCTTTCTCCTATATATCAATGGATCATATCGTACTATAGGAACGGCAGAGTAATGTCATTGCAACCATCATGCCACTACATCTGAAATCTCATCAAGAAGCCCTTTACATCAATATGATATAATATGATATGATAAGGAAAGAAATGGAATTCGAAGATGTGACAAATTATTCTAGAAAAATTGATGAAAAAGTCAAGAATGTTAATATCCACACTTTATTGCTTCGAATAGAAAAACAAATCTCAATTATACAATCCTTTGAAGAGAATAACAATCGAATAATCTGCACAGATGGATACAAAACAGAGCTGGGAACAGTTTGTTCATATTTCGCATTTGAAAATGGCATTAAAGCCTTTGAATGGAAAGGAAATATAAAGGAAATTTATACAGTGCTTCAAGTCGAATTACTTGGAAAAATGTATTAAAGTAAAGAAAAATGTAAATAGAAAAGAAAATGATGCACAATCTTTAAAATTTGCTAGCACTATAAGATCATCATTCTCCTCATCAGCTTGCCCGATATATCCAATCTCTATTTTTCAAAAACCTAGAATTCTCTTAAACTTTTACCTATGGAATTATGTTGTCATCAATTTTCCAACTTCATGTTTGCGCCAGTAATTAAATTTCCTTTCAAAATAATCCCTGAGAATCCAAGAGGAAAAATTTTATTAATATAAAAATTAATTTAATTATTAATTAAATATTTTTTATTCCTTCTTTTAGCTGATATTAACTTCTTGCTATTTGGGTTATCTTTTTCCTGGTTTTTTCAGATTACCGTCGGCAAAAATAGTCATATTACGAAAATATATTCCAGATTTAAATGATACTTATAAGTACCGTCAGCAGATAAAGGATTAAAATACATCAAACCTCGATGCAAAAAGGAAGCCAATGTTCTAGCAAAAGCAACCATCATCGAAGGATTTTGAATAGAGTCTCGAAAACCACGGTACTATCTTAAACAATGTCTCTAATAAATATTTATTAGAAAATCTTTGGGACAGTGGGTCATTCTGTATATAAAGTTATCAAGACAGTAAAATTGCAATCACTGTAATTGATTTGGGAAGAAATCCTGTTTGTTCGTCACCGTTTCCATTTATTAGAAGATAACTATTGTTTTTGTGGGGATGTTGGCGATCCCATTTATTTTACGAAATCCTCCTCTTTTACTGTTTCATGGAGCCTTCAAAAATAATAAACTTAGTAGAAATTCTTGGGAACAAAAGAGTTCTTAATAATTCATCTGACGAAAAAAAAGAGAGTCATGAACATGAATAAATTCCTATTTAATCATGGAGCACTGCTCCAATTCGATCAATTTTTAGGGCATCATTTAATACTTATCGCATTTTATTCATATTATATCCTTAAGTCCATTCAAGTAAATAATATTTATAATTCGTTTATGTTTTTATTCTTACTGTACAATATAATATTTATTCATCCAGCTTTATTGTACTCGAGATATTTTTTCTTCTAATTTTTAATCATTTACTGTTATGTTATATGCTATATTTCTAATTGTTAAGTTATATGTTATATTTCTTCTTGTTTCATATGTTATATTTCGTCGTTTCTTTGTTTCTTTCAAATTGATAGCTGCGTAATTTTTTTTAAATAAAACACATATACATCTACATAAAACTGCGAAGGTACCTTATGAGTTCTATAAATGGAGTAGTGATGTGGCGTTAAATGTTAAGATATGATTTGCCCATGAATAAAGACTCATTGATAAAGAATGAACAGAAAAGAAAAAAACTATTAAAATATTGTGATTTACATATACATTTTGGAATACAAAATATTAAATATGAAATTTAATTGGTATTAAACACAATTTATCTTCCCGGTATACCTGCTCATCACCAAAAACGAATATTAAAATTGGCAATCGTAAAATTGAGCAAATAATGATTTTAGGAAGATATCTCAGATAAAGAAAAATGAAATAAATCATGTCTTAATTGATCTGAAAATTATGCAATAAAATTAATTTGAGTCGTAGTAAATAGTGTTTCATACGTTTTTAAATTTAAAAATAAATTGATTGACTAATATGCGTACTTTGAAGACAGTAATGTGTTTTATTGTAAAAATTCCTTTTCTAGTAACTGTTCTAATTTTCGCAACACGTAATTTTATTAAAATTCAGCAATGCCCAAATATAATTAATTTATTAGCTTCTAAAATATTCATTCCTTAATTGTTTTATTATTGTGTGCAAGTATGACATTTATATTTTACCTTGAGAAATTATTTTAATTAATTATCATTATTGATACCGTACGATATATTAAAAAATTATAAGTTCTGTTAAGCATTGTAATAAATACGAGGATGTGAGTGTATCAAAAAAACAAATATATTGTGATTGAAAATGTGAATATTTAGATTTAGCAGTAAACTTTCCAGATAAATATAATTTTTTTCTTAAAACAAATGTCTTATATTTCTTAAAAATCTCATAACATTCATTATCTCTAGAAATATAATAAAAATATATTTTAAATAAGTTATAAATAAGCAGCTAGTGATTGTTGAATAACTTTGTGAGATTGACAAAAAATTAATGACACTCATAAATAATAAAATAATATAACCATTTTAACTCTAAAAACTTAAGACTTTTACTCAGCCATTATAAAGGAAGTTTTAAATTTTGACATTTATAAAGTTCAGGTGCGATTTAAAACCCTATATTTTCAGAGAATAAAAGTAGTTAATTTCATATAAATTTACATAAATATCAGAGGGTGTTTGAAAATTATTCTACCTTTTCTAGAGCTAGACCAAAGAGAACTTTACTTCCAATACTGTGACAAACGAATATTGCTTTTTCTATTTCTTGAGACTTCATGAATCTCTCTATGTCCGCCATGACACCTTTCAATGAAAAAATTTTAGTGTATCCACTTTTACCATGATTTCTCATGTCCAAACAGTAAACCTAAGAAAGAATGTAATCATTATTGCTTATTAGACGAGAGTATTTAAAAGTGAGTATATTTAAAAGCAACGTTGAGAAATTTTCGTAGATCATAGGAGGATCTTTTGTAGACATTTCTTAATGTATGAAAGGAAATTCTGTAATCACGAGGTTATTATTTTTCTAATTTCGTTAAGATTGATGATGTGTATAAAAAAGATGCAAAAGAATGCAAAAAATGCTAAAATTTCTGAACAAATAGTTACATTCAGACGTGGTATTAGTTATTACAAATTACTTCACATCCTCTAAAATGTTATTCTCAATTATTCATCCTCTAAAATGTTATTCTAAGTTATTCATCATCTAATTATTCACCCTCTAAATGTTTTCTGTTATTTTTTATGATAAACAGTAATTTAGTAGTTCTAAAAGTTCAGTCTCAGTTGGCATCCTAGTCTATGGTAGCACGTCTAATTCGAGTTCTGCTTCGGGTGTGATTGATCTATCTGTGTGGTGTGTAAAATTATCACACCCACATTACACTAAAAAGGGTTAGTACAGGCAAATGCTTATGTGTGTGAATTTTCTGTGAATGAGAGAAGGAAGTTAGCACTGTAAAAAGGGTTATGATGTATAAGTAGCTACGGCGCACTTTTGGTTCTAGATGGCACAACTGAAAAACAAGAGACGCTCTCTCGACATAAAATCACTGACTTAGTCAATAGTTTTTACTCTGTCAGTTTCCAGTTTCTTTGATATGGACTGTCAGTTCATCAATGAAACTGGAAGTGATTTCCACTCACTTGCTCAAATTCAAAAATAATATTTTAGTTCTATTGTTTAGTAATTTGGCAATCTGAATGAAGTATTATTAGTTCAGCATGATTAAAACATAGATATTTATATCTCATTTATATAATAATACATAGAGCCAGTGCTACGTTAATTTGTATATAGAATATTTACACCACATCAGTAGCCGTCTATCTCGTAATCTGGAAATCATGGGTTCGAGTTTCGGTTAGCGCATGGTTGTTCATCTGTGTACTATCTGTGAGGTCTGATTATGTACCCCTCTGTAAAAATGTAAAAAGATGCTGTACAAGCGAAAATGTTGTGTGTTGCTAATTCTTATCCTTGGCCCTATTTGGTGCTACAAAAAGATGGTCATGCCAGCTTTCTGGCACAGAGGTATCGCGTCTTCCACGTGCTCTGGGAGTCCTGGGTTCAAGTCCTGGTTTGGGCATGGTTGTTCTTCTGTTTGCTATCTTCCCCACTGTTAAAAGGGGCTGTGCAAGCAAATGTGTTGAGTGTATAGCTAAGTCGTACTCTTGGCCCTAGTTGGCGCTACTTCAAAAGCAAAAAACACTTCTTTTGGCTTAAATCTGCTACTTCATTAGTTGGGGGTTTGTTCATAGTCAAATGCCATAAGTAACAACACCAAATACGCTCATTCACCTTAAAATCACTGGCAGTCGTCCATGACAAATATGATTAGTAGCAGCAATATAAGTGACCCTCCTATGTATGTGGTAGTGATCTGAAATTTGTAGATGTCATTTTGGTATATATTTTTAATTTGAATTTACAATTTAATCAATTTTTGACATTTAATTAAATTATTAAATTAAAGCTAACTATGGCTGTTATTTAGAAGGAACTTAGGAGTTAATCATAACAATAGAGACGTTTCTTTTTCATCTTAACCTACATTGTACTACTCAATAATACAAATATGAATATAAAATTTCTTGGTACTCATATAAAAGAAAAAAAAATTAATACTTACTTTACTTAATTTTACTTACTGTCCTATAAATAGGAAAACGGTTTTATATACTTCAAAAAATTGCAAAGTTTCACAGCTTTATAAACAAATTTATTAATGGAAATCCGAAAAAAAAGTATTTACAAAGTTCAACATTACACAGTTATGAAATTATAATAGGTTTCTTTTCTATCCACATTATAATATTCATCATCTTTGACGACACATCTAGGTTTCTTACTAATAAATGTGCACAATGTGAACAATACTAATAAATGTTCACAATTAATTCTTTTTCTGCACATTACTTCTTTTGTCTAACGTGTTTTTTTTACCGTGGTAACTTATGGAGTGATAGCCTGATAAATGTTAAAGTTGCCCATGTAAAGTAAAAAAGTTAGCCATTTAAATCCAAAACTGCTATTCAGTATCTTGATAAGGAATAATAATGAAGGATTATTCATATTATTAGAAGTCCATATCCATAAATTAATCAAAACTCCACTGTTTTATTTTTCAGGCACATCTGCCAACCGCATTTTCCAAAACAGGTGCCCTCCTTTCGATGATTGTTATATTTTCGGAAAATATTCCTTATTCCTACGATAAAATATTAAGTTTTTCTGAAAGTGGGTTATTTTTTTAATAATAATTCTCATTTTTGATTTGCAGATTGTAGGTTTTAATCGCAATTATTTTTTGTCATTGTATAATTTCTTAGTCATAGCTGCATTCACTAAGATTGTACCAATGTCCGGGGTCTTTTTCTAATACATTTTTTCACGTGTTAAAATGTGATAACCACAGTTACAAGAATACCTATAATTCTTTTTAAATATCACTTTTGTTGATTTCAAAAGAATTATCTTTCTTTTGCTTGATTAGTCGCTGTACTATGTATGGTACCATATCATTAGTCTTGGAATGTCCATTCCCAATTCCGAGCTCAATGTCTATTGGCTCTCATGCCATTTCGAAACGAAGAATAAAGATACTCCGCTTTCATTTTATGGATGATGCTGATATTATATTTGACATATCCATGAGTAAAAAATACTTTTTTTACAAAGAAATAATCCAAAAGAATAAATCATTTGCAGAAGTATCGTTAGATAAAGGAAGAAATTATAATAAAAGATATGGAATTATGAAAATGGAAATTACGTTGAATTGTTTAAAACATTTTTTTACACAATCTCATCGTCTAGAAGATATACTATAATGAGAAGATATATATATATATATATATATATATATATATATATATATTGATTAATGACTATTCTGGTTCTTTAATTAATTTCATTTCGGTGTTTAATTCATAATGGTGAAGACATGCTACCCCTATGCCAGGATGCTGGCAGAATAATTACACACTGGTGCAGCTATTGTAGTGAAGAAAAAACGTGAAGATATTAAAATTATTATTGATGCTGGTTGAATTCTCAACAAACTGAATAGGCCTTTATTTTCAAAACAGCTAAGGTTAATTTATTTTCGCAAAAAATTGAGCCTATAATAGCTTTTAAAATATTTGATAATATACTTAATTAAGTTATGAAATTAGCAAAGAATTGAAAAAAATAGCAACGGAATATAAGGTCTGCTTTTAACATTTTCTTACAAAAGTATAAACATAATTTTAAATCCTTTTCAGGAAAAAGAAACATAATTAGAATTTATTAGTTTTATATTTATTTAAAAGCAATAAAATAAGTCTATTTCTCTTATTTTAAAAGAGTGAATATCTAGAGGTTTTTGAAATACAAAGAGCAAAATGTATATTAAAAGGTGAACTTTAAAAATATCTCGTAATAGACCGTAAATACTTAAAATGTTTGTTTATTTCAACACCTTAAGTTTATTTTCTCATATTAGTTCTAATAATCATAAATATTTTCATTTTTTTAGTACGCCTATAAAAACATGTTTCATAAAAATATACTTTTATTAATCAATTTATTATTCTAATTAATCATTTCTACGTTTCCTTCTTAAATATTATTTGCACTCATTATAAAAATTATGATAACATGTAAACAAATGTCTCACAAATATATTATTAAGTGGCTATTGTTATAAAGAGTGAGATGTTATATAAAATTTCTCAATAAATAAACAAATTTATTCCGAAACTTTTTGAAATTCATAAACACGAAAGAAACGAAATAAAGTAAATACTTGCCCGAATTCTACTTAATACAAAATCAAAATGCATAAAATGCTTGAAACAAAATTTTAGAAATTCACATGAAAAAATTACCCATCCTTTTGTTTTATTGGCTATTTTAGTCCCCACGAAATCTACTTAATACAAAATCAAAATGCATAAAAGGCTTGGAACAGAATTTTAGAAATTGACATTAAAAAACTTACCCTCCTTTTTGTTTTGTTTGCTATTTTAGTCTTCACAAAATTCCATGTACGATGCGTTGAAAGGAATCCGTGGATAAATATAATTGGACTTTTTTTCGAAACATCCCCATCTTTAGGATCATCGACCGTGAAAAATAGATCAACTAGTTCATCCCTGTAAAGCATTATAAAGATTAAATATATTTTTGATTGCTTGTTTTGAAAACATATTTTACTCAAGCAGCTACAAATTAAAGCCGAAAATTTCAAACATATATTAAGATATATTGAAGGGAAAGTGTGCAGATAAACAATTTAAAACTTGAAAGAAACTATTAAAGCTAAAATGCGTATTGAGAAATTTTGCATACCTGATACTTGAATTTGAATTTTTTTGATACCAGAATTTATAAAACTTATTAAATCTTTCATTGAGATTATAACTTTCTAGTAATTTCTTAAAAATTAAAAAAAGAGAAACTTGGATGATAAATATTTCATTTTTGTGAATTTTAATACACAGCATCTGTCATAAGAGAAAGGATTTTTTGTAGTGATATTAATTAAATTCTTATTTCGTTTTTAACATTTTTTCTGTTGATAATTAGGAATGTAATACTTTAATGATGTTAATTAGATGAAAATAGGGATTTCTTTTGCTTTTTATGTATATTTTACATCTAAAGTCTATGCCGAACCTGCGTTCTCAGCTTCGAAATAGGAGGATTTCTGGTTCGAGCCATGATGCCGCCGAAGAGTCGTATATAAGCTGACGTGAAGAGTCATAAATAATATATAAGTTGTCGTGAAGCAATGTGCTACATAACTTATAAAAAAATATTTTTTAGGTGCCAAAAAAGGAGAATGTATTAATAAATTAACTAAGATAGTACGATTAAAACATCTAAAAACCTACTCGATTTCAGATGCCATTTGAAGCTTTTGATTTTAAAAACAAGTCACAAGTAAGAAAAATGCGCGCAAATGCTTTTAAGTGTTCCGTGCAATGTTATTAAAAGCTAGATAAATCATGCATATTTTTCCTTTAATTATGACGTCTGCACATTAATTACACTTCTATTGAGAAAAAATAAATCCTTAATGCTATTTAATGCAAAATTCTCCTCGGAATGAAGAACTTATCTTCGTGAAGCAATGGGATTATTAACCTTCTACATCCTTTTTCATTAATGATTAAACTGTCTACATCGACTATTGCTGTAAGAACTGAGTGCGCATTTCGAAGCACTTATCATTAATTCATGTGATCACGTCTAGGTTCAGATTTCTCAATAAGATTATAAAAGACTCATACTTTTGGAATTGTTACAAAAAAAAAGACAGAAAAAAAGTTTGAAAACAAATATAAATCAAACCAAAAATATATTGAAACTGGAGTATTTTTTTGAGAAAAAAAGGGGTA
Organism: Argiope argentata; assembly: GCA_026289955.1. Classification (NCBI taxonomy): domain Eukaryota; kingdom Metazoa; phylum Arthropoda; class Arachnida; order Araneae; family Araneidae; genus Argiope; species Argiope argentata. The sequence continues at coordinate 6,500,936 of JAOUZG010040071.1, forward strand.
GAAAAAAAAAGAGGTTTAGAATTTTTTCAAACAATTTGTATAAAATCTCACAGAAAATTAAAATTTGTAATGTCTAGAATTTGAAATAAGAATTAAGGCGTATTTATATTAAATCTTTAAGTTCCAGGGTTAGGTTAATATATAAAATGAAAATTGTAATCCTTTGTATGATAAAGAAAAAGTAATTACAAAATTTCGGTAAGTAAACAAATTGCTTATTCTGTAGTTACAAAACGATAAAACGCATAAAAATTTGTTAAAACTTATTAGAAGAAAAATATTCAATTCAATTTTAAATTATAAAGAGTTTTTTGTAAGAAGATTTAACTTCCATTTAGAATTCATGAAAATAGTATGTAATGATATTAATTATAATAAAAACGATTTTAAATTATGGAAATATAAATATCTTTGAAATTTTTCCAAAAGTTCAACTAGGAAAAAAGGCTTGAATGATATTATGAAAAATGTTTAGAGGTAAAGAAAACTTAATAAGATAGATTTATATGTTTGACCCAGATCAACGTGTCAATGGAATAATCAATTTTAATGGTCAGAACCACAGAAGTTGATAAAATAATTCAATAATTAATTTCATTTGATTTGTTGTATTTTTGAAATATGTTGCTAGTAAACGTACAAACTATTAAATAAAACTGGCAATCTTTCAATAAATTTATTACAAATCCGCATTATTTCATAATTTTGGGATTGAAGTCTTTAAAATTCATTTACCTAGCTATTTTATCAGTTTTGTTGTTATACAGATAAATTAGTATGACTTGTCTGAATATAATCTAAAATTTAAAATGTATCTGCAATTTTAGCAACCAAATTATGCTCCTAATTTCCTCCTTCAAATATATCTATGAGTTAGCGATTGTGGATGAACAGATGTAGTAATTGGGAAAATATTTTACCTTTTTTATTATATATTTACAATTATTTGATATAGAATTTTTTTTTTAATTTCTGGAGTGTACATTTATAAAGTGTTATGACCATAGACATGCAAAGCTCCAAAAATAATTTTTTTTCAAACTGAAACATATATTTATTTATATTTCCCAATTTTGAGGGTTTTATATTCTTATCTCAATTATTATGATGATTATGGTTCTTAAAATAGGATATAGTGTTTATAAACTTTGGAGCTTTCCTCAAAAGGATTAAATAAATTAAAATAAACAACTAACACTTTCCGATAAATTTAGCGGTATATCTCGTCAATAGTTTTTTTATGCCATATAGAAAAATAACGAGTTATAATAATCATGCAAAGTTATTATGGGATGTGAAAATAAATCTATCTAATTTTTATTATTATGAATCTGGAAGCATTTTATTACGATCGTTGAAATCATGGATCACACTGTTAGCCGTTAGAATTTCTTGGAATAAGTTTCTGCGAAATCATTGTTAGCCAATAGAATTTCATTCTTATAAACTTTTAGAGTGAACATTGGCCATGTAATATATTTTTTCATGTATTACATATTTTTTATAGATATTTTTGGTAAAAGAAAAACGTTTTCTGAAATAAACACCTTGATCAATATGAGCTGAGTACTGATAATGAAATATTACCAAAAAAGACGGAAATGTGATGAAAAAAATATATGCCTTTAGTAAAAATTCTGAAATCATAGACAAATCATCAAAAGAACTGATTTGGAAGAAAAAAATAATGTCTATGAATTAAAGTATTTTAAGGATTGTCTATTATTAGTATGGTCTGATTTTATGAAAGCTAAGTACTTATCCGCAGTCATTTACTATTTAATATTTGGAAAAATGTCCAATCTTAACTTAGGAAGTATAATTATGTCTATATTAGTATTATAATTTTAATTAAAAGCATTTCAGAAATAAGAAAGAAAATATCAAGATTTCTTCATGCTTAAAAGGAAAGAAATCCTTTAAATAATAGAAATTCCATTATAAGAAATATTCTGAAAAAAATGATAATAAAATAGTTTTCAAATAACTTAAAAGCAATTAAATATTTTTATTACAGAAACGTTAAAACAAATTTAATATGTTTTCATCAAATTTACTAATGACAGTGTTTCAGTTATAGACTTCCAATATTTAAAAGTTTTTTAACGTGAAACGTTTAACGTTAACGCTTAAGTAACATGAAATAATTATTTAAGATAAAAAAATATATATATATTTCCCCCGGTTAGTACAATGTTCCACATATAACTCTTACTTTTTTTATTATTATTTTTCGAATAATTAATTAAGTTAAAATTTTGATATACGTGGGATCCATCCCTTCAAGAAATGATTTAAAACAACAATTCTAAAAGAATTATAAATATCATATACATAAAATATAAATATATCGGTATATTCGTATTCTTTTATTTATAAAAAATGTTTTTTACTTATAGAAGAAAAGTATTTCTAAAATATGAACTAATCTATTTGTAGCTTTAAAATATTTTTTTAGCTTTCCATATATTTATCATACAAAAACAATGCTAGAGAAGGCATATAATAACCAAACACACAAATTTAAGCATAGTTGATTTTAAAATTTCTAAAAGAAACCAAAGAAAAAATTGCAACAGGGTGCACATTGCTTTTCTTGTGCATTGTTCTTAAAGTATTAAGCAGAAAATTTTAATTATTCATTTTATATTTTGATGCAACAAACAGAAATAAAAAATAGAAATATCTGAAAATCTTAGACAAATTAACACAAACTTGTTAAAACAAAACGAAATGCATAGTTTTAATATTATTATGGAATTTCCTTGTTTTAACTGATTCGTAAATATGATTGTTCATTGAGGAAACAAGTTCTACATGATTTATGGTTTGATATTGAAAATCCTTGATTCGAACCGAGCAACTTGAGTCAAAATCCTAAGGTTTTCAGAAGAGGAGTATCGCATATTGTTTTCATAAACTTTAAGTCACATGCTGTAATTCGTCGATTTTTGGTAGGATTTAAGTTCGAGATTAGCAATGGCCACTAGATAACTTTAATATTTGTCAACTCTCCCAGATTCCATGCTGTGAGATTGATGTTTATACTCGGATTATATTATTGAAATTACCATTGCATTCACCCTGAAAGCTCAAAAATTGTAGTAAATGGTTCTCCAGTGCCTTAGTGTAATTAGTTGCTGTTGGGAATCTACCAAGGGAACCCAAATGAACCTCATTATAGCAGAATGCTGTACAAACCATCCAACTGACTAAAATAGCATTCGGTATTCTACGTATGACATGCCAATAGGACTTCCAACAATCCAAATATCATTATTTTCGCTCCTAAATATTATTCAAAATGTACGAGAAATATTTCTTTATATACTAGAAATAATTTAGGGTCAAATACGTCTTTTAATTTTATATTATGCTTTCAGAATCAAATTTTGATTCATTTTACGATAAATCAAAATAATAACTCTTTATGATATATGATTTAAGATTATCAGAAAGTCCTTCTTTGGTCAACATATCTTTCGATATTTTAAAACCAGGATGACTTTGAATTTGATATAAGCCTGTGGGGATGTAAATTTTTAAACTCTTGTGTCATCTGTTTGTTTAGGACTCTAAACATAATCAGCAGTGACTAAACCTTTTTATTGGGATGCATATCTTATAATACGGTGATTGCAGGATACAATCGTGTGATGTGTTACATAAATATTTGTAGATACAATCTTCCATTTTTAAATATAAAATTTCCAATTTTTAATATTCAAAATTAAAAAAAAATATCCAGGACACTTTCTTCATATAAAAGCGAAAAAACAATCCATAAATTTTAAATTGCAGATCTATGTCTGGGGTAAGGAAAATGTTCTTTTTTACTTATGCATTACTTTAAATAGGTCATCCCAAGTAACAAAATATTACTTCACAGAATAAACGAGGTCTGGTCAAAATCAACAGCAATGTAGCCCCGATGTTGGTCATGTCCATTTCCAGCAATAATTATTTTAATAATTTAAGCAATTTCTGAAGTTGATTTTTTAACGAAAAGCCGAATTTAGTATGGCAAGGAAGATCTTCATAGAACAAAAATTCGATGTTGATAAGGCCACTTAGAGTGAAGATTACTTTGAGCTTATAAATATAATTCCAGGAGATATCACTCATTTGCAAATATTTCATATTTCTACTTTAATCTTCTTTAAAATGAAAATGATAAATTTATCAAATATAGCAATAATCAATTCTCGTTTTCTTTCAGAATATCTAGGAAATGTTTTGACGCGTATATCAAATTATCTATGATTAAAATATCTCGTTAAAAACTAGTGATTGCAATACTATATTTGTTAATCAGATTTAACGTCAGAATTAGTTACAGATTTAAATTAGTTTGACGTAAGCTCGGAATATTTTATTTGAATTACACTGGTGTGCAAAACTTAAGCAACAAGTGGTTTTTCGGCCACAGCTCCCCAACAAAGTATAAGATAGCCATGAAATTGCAGTATAATATGCACGTAATTCAGTAGAAAGACTACTTGTATGCAAATTTTAGAAATAAAACGTCGTAGGTGATGTAAGTGTACGTAAACCTTGTGGGTCGGCGCGCGCAGGTCAAAGCTGTGATAAAAGGATGAAGAGCACCGTAGTTAAAGACATTCGCTGCAAGTGCAAGTGATTTGTTTTGTGAAACACGTCTTCAAGAAATCATTTAGACGACTTTACTCGAGGAAGAATGATTGGGAAGCTTGAAGAGGGGCGTAGTGTGACCAGTGTCGCCGAAGAGTTCGGGATCAACAAAAGTGTTGTTTCTCGTGCTTGGAATGTCTTTAAAACTACTGGTACAGCTGTTCGGAAGGTTGGTGGTGGCCGTCCAAGGAAAACAACACCAACAGATGACCGTTACATTGTCGTACAGGCGAAAAGAAACCGTTTTCAGTCAGCGAGCGCCATATCTCAGCAACTGTGCACAGCCACAGGACGACAAGTATCAAGATTTACAGTGGCCAGACGCCTTCACAAAGGTGGCTTATTTGCTAGACGTCCTGAACGCTGCATACCTTTAAAAGTTAGCCATCGGCGGCACCGTTTAGAGTGGTGCAGAGAACACGAAACCTGGACACCTCATCAATGGAGTCGTGTCCTCTTCACAGATGAGAGTCGTTTTAGTGCTACAAGCGATTCTCTACGTCAGTTGATCTGGAGAGAGGTTGGAGCTCGATTTCATCCCAATAACATCGTGGAAAGAGATCGTTACGGTGGTCCTGGAGTTCTCGTCTGGGGTGGCATTATGTTGAACGGGCGGACTGAGCTTCAGATCTTCGACCGAGGTTCTGTAACTGGAGATCGCTACTGCAATGAGGTAATCCTACCCCACGTGCGTCTGTTTCGAGGGGCCATTGGACCAGACTTCATTTTTATGGATGACAATGCACGGCCACACCGTACTGCTAATGTTCAAGAGCTACTGGAAAGTGAAGATATCAGACGAATGAATTGGCCAGCTTACTCTCCAGATCTAAATCCCATAGAGCATGTGTGGGATGCATTAGGGAGACGTCTTGCGACACGACAGTATCCTCCTGGTAACACCCATCAGCTGAAAGATGCGTTAAAGGAGGAATGGAGACGTTTACCCCAAGAACTCCTGGATAATCTGGTGCTTAGCATGGAGAGACGATGCCAAGCAATAATTGCAGCAAGGGGAGGGCATATCCCATACTAGAGAACATCTGCCAGTTGTACTTACGCTTCTTCAGGCAATAATGTGTACCGCCACTATATGTCAAATAAAGCCTTTTTTTGTTCCATACCCTACTTTAAGCTTTATATTCATTTCTGCGCCATTATTCTTTCACTATCGTTTAAGTACAAAATAATGTACATCATATTCAAATTTCATGTCAATCGGTTGATTTCTTGTAGAGTTATGACAAAAAACGCACTTGTTGCTTAAGTTTTGCACACCAGTGTATTTCATTCTCTAATTCAATTCAATGACATTGTGACAAATTTATGATTAACGAAAACTTTTAAAATTTGGAACTGTGGTGTAAATTTTCCCTTTTTCCCCCATATATGAGATAATTTGTTATTTCTGGATATAATATACTCCTAAAAGTGCAAAGAATCACGTTTCCACTTTTATTATTGGTAGAGACACTCGGCATATATAATCATATTTTATTCCGTGAATGTATTTCTAAATAATATTAGGAAATTTAATAAATTTTGGGTATTAATATTTTATAATATTCAACATATTTCAATCTCAAGTCAATCAGAATTGATAAATAAACAGTCGCTGATGAGAGACTTCTGTTTGTGGTTGCAAATGGAAAGGTTTAAATTCATCCAATTTTATGAAATAACATTCACTCTTCCATAATTCACTCAATTTATATTATAATAATTCACTCAATTTATATTTACACTATAAAAGATAATCATAGAATCTAGGGTCCATATAAAAGTTTGAAATAATTAGTTACTTAAATCACAAGTTCGTAAGAGTGATATTTTTCCCCAAAATTTGAAATGTATTGTTTAAAAATACATTAAATTTTTTTACATATATAAACCATATTAAATATGATAATAACTTTTATTTAATGAAATAAATATTTTTAAATGCCATGGAAAATTTCAACATTCAGTTAATTTTCAGGAAAATACCATGCCCCATATTGATGTAATTTCATACGAACACTTAATAAAAATTATTGTTATAACGATTTAATTTGTAGTGATAGGTAACTTAATCTATTAAATTGTTTCAAGACACTTTACGTGGGTATTTACCGTGGACCCGTAATGGTTTTAAATATAATATAAATGCAAAAATAAAAATTGATATAAATACAAGAAAAATAAGCAAGTTATATTAATGCGTGCAGTTCCATTTTTCGAATTTCTATTGCTTCGACCGACATGTAACTTTTTAGGCGTGTCTTGATATACATTAAATGATAGTTATTTACACTAATTTATAAGTCGCTGTAGGCTAAAGATTTGTCTTTTCAGTATAAAAAAATTACTTACTCAATTCGTGGACCCGAAATTTTGTCCAAATCAATAGAAAAAGAAACAATATTGAACGTCATCGAAATAAGGATATATTCAAGATATTACTAATATTTAAACTAATTTCTGCATAATTTGTTTTTGTTATCTATATCTGCATTTGAAATTTTTCATAATCTTAAGTAGCAAACATATTTACATTTTTATAACATCTTTTAATTTTATTGTTTTGAGGGTGGTAAAATTTTGAAATCATCCCTTTAAATTAGGTATATTAATATTTTAAGGCGGCAAACCCCGATTTAGAACAAAAAAATCATTCAGGTTTAAAGTTTATCCAAAAATGTTTCTTTTGCACTTTAGAAACAATTTTTACTTTGTGTTTACAATAATTAAAAATGAAATTATTAATATTTAATGTAACTTGCCAGAAAGAAATAAAATTGTGTAAAACCTTTTTAAAACTTTTTTAAGCTTATTAAAATTATTATAATTTTTCTACATTATTTCTTAACTCTAATATTATGTATTATGTAAAAACTATACAATATGAATTTCTATGCTTTGAATGACATTTTTGCAAATATGGTTAGACATGAATCACTAAAGCAGCAATTTCTGAAATTAAATGCTCGGAAAATATTTTTTCGTATTTACAATAAATATTAATTTAAAATAATATTCCGAAGTTTACATTTTTCTACTTAAGAACGATTATGGAACTATCAATATCTGCTATTATTAACTGAACAATAGATAACAATACCTACTCATAAGATTGGTGAGAGAAACAAAGATGGAAATTAAAAATTTAATATTAATATAATTTAATTACTTCCACGAAAAAGAAGGAATATATTAAAAATAGAAAAGTTTTGAAAATAAATCATTTCCTCTACTCGTTAAAATAAATTTAAAAATTAAAACCCATTTGCGTGAATGTAAAATGTCTTTTTCCGAATATTATCATCAATAATATTACTAAAACACTATTAATTATTGCATTCTGAAATTTAGCTGAAATTTCTATTAAAATACTGTCTAAAGAATGAATCAAAATCCATTTCTAATAATTTAATAAACATTGTAAATTTATATTTTTAACTTTCAAATAAGAATTTTGAAAAATCTAAGATTTTACATTAAATTTCAAATAGCGAAATTAGTTATTCCTAAAAAAAGAGCGTAATTAAAATAATTAGCTATTAAAAATTTTTTTGTGTGTTCTTGCATAAGACTTATAAATATATTCCTAAAGATATATTATATTCAAATATTTGTTTTTGACTGTGAGTTTTTGCTGAAAAATCGAATTCGGATATAAAATTCTAATTTTTATTATTATTTTTTTGTAATGCATTAAATTTTTCTGCACATGTCATATGAAGATGGAAAACACTGGTTCAATTATTATTATTTAAAAAATTCGAACTTTATCGAATACTCTAAAACAATATTAAGTACATAAGATAAATTTTTATTACTATTGCGCATATCCTTGTTTCTACCAAAAGAAGAAGGAAAAATATTTACTGAATTTCTTTTTCATTTCGACATTTATTAGTATATTGTAATATTTAGAAAATCAATAATTGCTAGATTAAAGAAAAACTACACTCAGGATTGCTTAACAATAATGAAACTTGTTTAAGCGTCGTTCATATTTTACCTCAATACCTAAAGGAAATTAACTGAACTCGTTAAAGGAAATTAACTAATTGTAAATGAAATAAATATGTTATTTCCTTCCTCTTAAAGATTTTAACGTTGCTTAGTTAAAGGAATAGTTTATTTCATCACGCCAGATGTTTCCTTGTTGTTATCCTATTTAGACAAACTAGTTTAACCCGCCTCATACTAGTTAACCAACTTCATATGAGTCGATGAAAATTAATATGTTATTGACTAAAAAATTGTCATAAACAAGGCTAATTCTATTTGTAATTAATCAGATGACTTATAATAAATCTTCATGGATTTTTTAGAAGGCCGAGGTAATCAAATATATGAAAAAAATTCTGGCAAATAGAGTGTACAATAAAGACTTTGTGAGAAATGATATTTTAGAAAAGTGGAAAATATGTTGTGAAGCCTGTAATAAAAAGCCTGACGAAGAATATTCAGAATTGGATTTTTAGCCAATAAATTCATAAAATACAATTCGATCCTTTATTAAACATATAATGAAGATTACGACAGATTTCTAATATAAAATGTGAATAAGCAAAGGCACCAAAGAAAATGGGTTATGCCAGGTCATTTGTCAATAATGATAGGTTAATTATAGAGATTAGATCGACATAACGTATGAAGAAATAATTATTGTATTTCAGTGGAAGAGGAGGTAAAGAGTGGATATCCTCATAAAACAATGAATTATAGACAATGTATTAAAAATACCTAATTCATGAAAATATGTGAGAAATATGCATTTCTGTATAAATAGAGATAAAAATTAAAGAAACAAGGGTTCTGTTGAGAATATGGTCAAATAAGACTAGAAAAACTGTTGTTTCTTGGTATACTGATAGTATAGGAATTTTTGAGCTGTTTCGAGTTAGGTGATTTGGGGGGAATCCAGCAAATGAAATTAGGTTCACAGGCTTTATGACGAAAATAATTTTTATGTGAATGCAGTTAGGTGCACATTTTGTGAAAAGAAAAAAAAATCTTTCAGCTTATCGAATCAAATTAGATAGTGCATTGTTTAGATAAATCGTTCCCCATAAATATCACAAAATAAAAGAAATGAGTTCAAACAATAAAAAATATATTTGTTAGTTCCTGCAAAATTGCTACAGTTTTAAAATTTGAACATAGATTAGTTACATTATGAGCATTTAAGAAAAATTTTAAGTACTAAACAATATTTAAGGATTTGTAACTTTTATTTCTAAAACATATAAGCTAATTAAATGCATTAAACTCTTAAAGAATCTTAAAATTCTTCATTAATATATTACTTTAAAATAAAAACAGTTAGAAAAATTTAATATCAAATGTTAAAATACAAGTCTGATAAGATAATTAATGATCATACTATAATTACATATGAATGATTTACAATGTGCACCAAACAAAGAAAAATAGTAAGAATTAATGCGCAGGTTTAAATCATAATAATTTCCAATTACTAACTTAATTCTTAAGTATTGATAAATGATTTTAAATTGTGTGATCCCTTTTGGAGCCAAAATTAATCATACATGTATGCAAATTTTAAGATTTTCTTGAAAATCTTCTGAAAAATATACAATTTCTTAAAAATACTTTGGTATATGCACCGAAAAACCGATTTCTCTCTCTCTCTCATATATATATATATATATATATATATATATATATATATATAAGAAGAATAAAAAACAGATAAGTAAGTGAAAAGATTAGAAATCCGGCCTGGTGACTTTCTCAAGGGTCTTTCTGTAGAAAAAAATTCCACCTTTTATTGGAATCCTTGCTTGATGGTGACCCTTGAGAAAGTCATCAGGCCGGATTTCTCATTTTTTCACTTACATATCTGTTTTTTATTTGTCTTAGTTCCACTATGTCTTTAGGAACAGCAGCATACGCGCTCTCTTAATACATTTGTGTATATTTCTAATTTATTATGAAAATGGCAATTTATTATATTTACCTCTTTTAAAATTGTTTCAGTATATATATATATATATATATATATATATATATATATATATATATATGCTGGTAAAAAAACGTCCCCTATATATGAAACCCTAGTGGCCTAACATTGAAAAACCTCAAATGGCCTTAGAACGCATGGCGTGTGTCGAAAATTGCTGACGTAAAGCATTTAAAAAGAAGAGCATTATAAAGGACCAAAGACAACACAGAGAGGAGGAGCTTCGACCCACTTATTATAATTCACGGTGTTACTCAATAGAAGCATCAGTCACCGAAAATCCCGTGCAAAGAATTGATAACGGAAAAACTTTTTAAAGGCAGTGTGGAAAGAGTGTTTCTTAAGCCAGATATTCGATTGTGACTACAAGATGGCGTTTTCGCAGAAATAACAAGGTGAATTTATAAAACTGTTTTCTCTGAACGGATAAAATGCTTTCAAAGTAGTGCGAATTTATCGGCGAAATCTCAAGCTCAGACCAGGCCATCTGTAAGAAGTTTGCATGATTTGGTAAGAACAAATGAATAAACTGGACTCACTTGTGATCGACCTGCTTCTCGACGACCAGTTGAAGTTGTTGCGGAAGAGAATAACATGATTTCTGCAGTCCATCGCATATTGCAAAAAATTGTTGCTTGAAATTTGGATTTTAGTAAAACCACAGTTGTCAGGCTTTTGCGCTTTGTTCTGCGGATGTTTCCGTATTGGTTTCCTTGCGTCCAGATGTTTAAGTCTAGAGATTAGCAACTGCGCGTGAATGTTTTGCGGACTCATCTGGTGAGGACATTTTTTTTCCTCACCAGATGTGGTTATGGCAGATGGCCGCTGCGAATAATATGGACGGATGAAGCACACTTCTCTTTAACTGGAAACGTAAACACGAAGAACTGGGCTCATTGGGTTGACAAAACTCCTCAACAAGTGACACCAGTGCATTTACACAAAGCGAATGTGACTGTCTGGTGTGGCATCGCTAGCACATTTGTTTTCGGCCAGTCCTTCTTCGAAGACGTCACTACAGCAAGTTTGAAATCGTGCTCGATCACAATGGCTTGGTATAAATCAATGTTGCAGAACTACGTCATTCATGAATTGCCGCAATGAAATAGCTTTATTGGCATTGCATGAATGCATGATAGGCCTCCACACTTCGTCCAATGTCTTCAACTAGTGCTGCAAACCCCACTGATTATAAAGTCATTTCTTGAAACTTTGCAGTTTGCCATCGCAATCCCCAAATCTCACAACTATGAATTTCGGGTTCTGGAGTTATCTTAAAGCTAAGGTTTACACGCTTGGTTCACTAAATGTTTTAGAATTGGAAGATGCCATAACAACTGAAGTTATGCAGATTCCTCCTTTCATGTTACGTTCGGCATTGTTGTCCACTATCTCCTGAATACAATGTGTTGTCACTTGCAAAGGGAAACACGTTGAAAACTTTTTATTATAACTTTCCATTACAATAAAAGCTGGTTTTCTCTTTCCACTCTGTATTGTCATTAGTCCTTTATAAAGCTCTTCCTTGAAATTGATTTAAGACTGCAATTTTGGTCATGCCCTAATCGTTCTAACATCATTTGTAGTTTTCCAATACGCTGATCAATTTAGGGAATTAAAAAGTGAGTATTGATTTTCGACAATTTCGAAATTCTCTTACTGTAACAATAACAGTGACCTCTGCGTGGTTTAGAGTCATCAAAATCTCTAGCGCACACCTTCAAACTACCATGCCTGAAATTTTGGTTCGATTGGTTGGACGGATAGGAAGCTTGGGTCTTAATTATAGGGAATATATATATATATATATATATATATATATATATATATATATATATATATATAATATAGATAGATAGATACACAATTACATTTTTAATGGAATTAATTTTTTTAAACAAATAAAAGGTATACCAATGGGAACATCTTTTCCAAGTGCCCTAGCAAATAGTTTTTTACATTTACTACGAGAAAAAAATCATTCAGCTGAACGTAATTGACGGAGGGAAGTAAATAGATGACCTCCTTCTAATTAACGTAGAGAATACGAATGTAATAACAAACTGCTATCCTAAAGAATTAATTCTAAATAAAACAAAAGAAAAACTAACCGAAGCTTATCTTATCTTAATTATCTCTTATTAAAATTGCTAACGGTAAAACTGTGATAAGTTTATATGACAAAAGAGAAGAATTCAATTTTAAAATAATAAAACTTTTCAATTATAATTATAATTTAAACTCAAACATTTTCAAAAAATGAACTCTTTTCACAATTTAACAGAATAAAAATTATTTGTAATAATAAAGTATCCTATATAGAGGCTACATTTTGTTTTTAAAATAAATCTTGCCAATAATGAATTCCCAAGAAATTACAGTAATATTGAATTTTTAATTAAAGAAGGTTTAGATGTCTTCGACTAACCCACTAGTAGGCACAGAATTTTTACAATAAATTAACAATTTTTAGGAAGATAATTTTTCAATTCCCCGGGGTCCGCTATGTACTGGCTTCTGCGTTAAATCTACACTTAATCTACACTTACATCCAATTTCAATAGGACTTTCCCTTGCTTCTAAAATTCAGAGTCAAATTAGAATCAAACTTAAAATATTAAGAACTAAAAAAGCCTGAAATCGAATAATGTACACACTTCTTAGCTAAATCTTCGGTCTTCGTCTCGGGAGCATGTTTTGACGACCTAAGCTAATCTATGATTGGCCGAGGTGGCTCTCTTCCTGTATCTCCTTCCTGATTGGCTCTCGCCTCAATCTCTTCCACTCTGTTTCATTTGCTCTTTAGCACTGCTTAGGTGCACATCTCTCTCTTAAGGGTATGTTCTAGGCTTCTTATTTTCTTACTTGTACTTTTGCTAATATTGGTTTGTTTTTTATTGATTTAGTATTTTGTTATATATTTTTTTCTTCAATCTAGAATTTTTTTTGTGAGTTTTGTCTTTTTTTGTCCTTTTTCCTAATTGCCATTTGTTTTTTATGCTAAAAATTGATGCCTTTTACTTTAAAATATGGAATTTTTCGGGTCATAAAAGAGTTAATATTTTAGACAGTAGTCTAACTCTTTACAGAAAAAAAAATTCCACTTTTTATTGGAATC
>JAOUZG010040071.1:6528182-6560974 GCA_026289955.1 Argiope argentata
GCATAAATAATCATTTAATAACATGCTTTTGTTCCAAAAGAAAAATTACTTGATTTCAGTTTTTTTTTAAAAAAAATTACATTTTTAGTCAATTATGGATTTGCTTAAGTAATTATACTCAAGCAAATAACAATATTTAATTCATTAAATATGAGTAAATCACCTTTTTGTCGTTATTAAGTTATATTTTTCGATAAGCATTTCAGTTTCCTGTTGGTATTAATTGAGCTTCATTAATTGCACCTAGTTATTCACAAGATAATGCAATCAGAAACCAAGCCCAAATAACAACGCTCTTATATAAGGAAAGAAAAAAAAAAAAACAAGGAAACTATAAACGGTATTGTTCTTTTTCATTAATGCTGAACGACATTCAATAGGTATCGATTATTTTTTAAACGGAAATGAAACATGATTATTCCTGGACTGATGGCCAAAATATAATGAGTCATTTGCATCTTCCGTGGATGAATCAGCTCTAATGTAATTTGAAATTCTTGCCAATAATTATTGAAGCCATAAAACGTGGAATATAATATGTTTTAATAGATTTTTATTTTTTTCCCTTCCTCGCTATTTAAACGGCTTTTCTAATGATAGTAAGTGTTATGTAATATCCTCAAATATTTATGTCCCCCAATTATATAAAATTAATTTTGTTTTAAGTATGCCCTTAAAAGTTACAAAAGATAGGACTTTTAATTTATACTGCTTACAAGAAACGCTTCCAATTTAAATTAGTATCTATCTTTAACATTTCCTTATTATTAAAAATATTTTGTATTTATAAAATATTAATTAATGTGATATTATTTATATAGATTTAATTTTCTAACAAGATATGTTTAAAAAATAGAATTGAGTGTTGAAACTATCTCTAATAAAGAACTCAGAAATATTTTATAATACATTATAAGATGAGGATTTCGAACATTTTTATTCTATGAATTTATTTCAACCTAAAATTCTAAAGATAATACATGCGATTCCAAAATTCCATTTATATTTATTAAAGGATCTTAATTTTAATTTTTATATGGTTTTCTTGATTTATATTTTTAAGTTACAATTAAAATGAGATCTTATACAACCAAAAATATTTTTTTTGAAACGAAGCAATCATATGCTTTTTAATTAAAATTCCAGCCTCCATTTCTAATCCCATCTCACACATTTGAATTTCAAATAACAATTTATAAAACGAATTAATGTTTAGTTTAATTGAATTTTATTGGAAAATTCACATATTTTTAGTTACGTCTTTACGTTTTGTCTCACTTATAAAGCTATCTTTAATGTGGATTTTGTTTTCCTGCAATAAAATTTTTATTTACGGGACGTTCATCGAAGTTTGTTCGTTATTCTCTGAAAATCTAAATGCAATTTTAGTTTCAAATAGTTACTTACTATGAATTTTTGAAAGAAATTCAAAATATAAAAATCAAAAGAAATATTTACGGGATGTTTCCATTCTTTCTAGAAACAATGTCAGAGTCTCCAAGAAACTTCTTCTACAGAAAGAATTGATAAAATAGGGCATTTTACTTATTTGCTATCTATTTTTTATCTATATATTTATTTTTCTTGATAAATGAAATCCATGGGCTCTTTCCTACTGCAATAATTATAAAAGTTCAGTTTTAAATATGCAGAAAAGCATTCGATAAGTTGAAGATATAATTTTGGAATGAAATTTCTGTGAAATGCGATAAGCTTAATTTCTTAGCAAGTTGAAGTTCGAATATGAAGTTTTGGTCTTTATTAGAACAGCGTTAAAAAATTTTACAATTATTTCCAGAATTGCTTTTATTTCATCAAATCAAAGCATATTGCTTTTTTTATGAAAGAATAAGATAATAATTTATTACGAATTTTCAATATAATAATATCAATATTAAGCTATACTCATGTCCATAAATTAAGGATAATTCACGCTCAGGAAAAGAAAGAGTAGGGGGCAAAACATATGCAACAAATTTGTAAAGCCTATTTATTAAACAAAAGGTAAAGAGTAAAAAAAAAGATGCTATATGTTTGATATCATTAATAAAAATTACAATTTTTCTTCCTGAAAATTACTACAAAAACCAATATTACAGAGTTGGTATGATGGCTAATACATAATGTGTCTCCCAGACGATGCAACACTGTCCGTACAACATTCATGCATGCTGAGTATCAAATTTCAATCTAATTTTGAAGAAAATTACACCACTTATCAAGTAATGGTCTCCGACGTTTCTATACACATGTAGAAATTTGTTGACGGACTGCGACTCGTTGACCAAGCATGTCCTTTACAGACTCTATTAAATTCAAGTCTGGTGAGAAGGATAATATCCTACACTCTGGGGAATTCGTTTATGATGTTTGCACGTTAATGACGGGCGTTGTCATCCATAAACACGAATTTACTACCCATGGCACCCCGAAATAAGCTCACATGTTATTCCAGAATGACACCCAGGTAGATTTGGCATATCATGGCTCCAATTTTAATATATAGGTCAGTTCTGAAGCCTGGAATAATTCCTCATCAAACAATCAGCTCTGCATCACCATAACGGTGTCGTTTAATGATGTTATTTTGTTTGTAATGGGTACTTGGCACTTTCCATATGAAAATCTGGGGGGATTCAGACTGCAATCTAAATCTGCACTCATCGGAAAACATCACACAAACCCACTGTTGTGGTAAGCTCTTTGCTCTAGGCTAACCGCAGGCGACAGTCAGTTGTAGTAATTGTAGCGCATCTGACAAGCCTACGAGCATATAGACAATCTGTCCTAAGCGTCTGTACACGGTCTGAATCGAAGCTTCGTACCAGTGGCTGAAGAGAATTGGTAGGACATGCGTGATGCTGTGCTCCGTTCGTTCCTTTTGGCAGTAACTGCCAAATACCAATCCTCCTTCGGTGTCATACTCGTGATCGATCTGTGCTGTAATGTCTTCTCCCATTACCATAATCTTGGAATCGTTGCCAAAGTCTGGATATGACACTCTGTGCAATTTCAAGCCCCGTGTGTAATTCCTGCTGGATACGCCCAAACTCCAGATGGTTGATGATTCTACCAAAAAACACCCTTCAAATGCGTCCTTTATGACATAATTATACGATTATTGCCCTGAAAGAAAATAAAGCGCTATCGAACAATCTTACTTCTGTTCCTGTATTCCTTATACATCCATCTCTTATACTCTCATCATTGTGACGTAAAATTGGTCATCTGTTGGCATCCTGAAATTTGCATGTGATTTTTGAAGCAGTTTGTAGTTATTTTACGGGTGATATATGTATTTTAGAGTTTGACTTCTGCATGACTCTGAATTACCCTTAATTTAGGAACGTGAGTGTAAACACTACTATCATATTGTATAAAGTGAACAATGCAACTAAGAGTATGATAAAAAAGGTATAACTAATATTATGCGTTAAACTGAATACCATTTGGTAGGAGCTTGATAGCCTGTTTAAAAATGGTTGTGCTTCTTCATTTAGCTTTGGTAATGATACCCATTCTCGGAACTAGAAAAATTGATTAAAAATCTTGTCTTTTTTTTGCGTAAAGAGAAATTAATATGGCGGGCAAATATAAAATATGGCTTAATAAGAATCCCTGAAGCTCATACTGCAATATTAATGAGTAAATATTTGCATTAACTGTATCCGTTTTTGATGTTGATGAACTTGGCCAGAATTGATTTTTCACATAAAAACTCACATTAACAGATCCTTTAAAAAGATCCCTTTTTTATAAAAACAATATGAGAAATTTTCATAAAATGATATTTAGTAGTAAAAATAAACTCAAAGATATCTTTTAATCACTGTTGTAAGTAAATAATATCTGAATTTGACATTTAAAGTTTAGAAACTTCTTAATGCTCTTTTAAATGTCGACGTGAGTCGGTAAAATAACAATCATTAAGGTATCTTTAATCGAGTTATTTTCTTTTACTCATGGTTTGAGAAATGAAGTAATGATGGTAAAGAAAATCCCTAATTAAATCTTAATGATCTTAACGGCAAATATCATTAGTAGATCAATTAGCTTCTCTGAAGTAGTGTAATTTGTGACTATAAAACACCTTTTGTGAAATTTGATGGCGAGCAATGATATTTATTTTAAAATATTCGTGTTAGCGCTCAATGCGTAATTCTCCTAGCAATTACTGAATTAATTTTTCAATCATTTGAATTATATGGTTTTAAAAAGTAAAATTACATAATTCGAAAGGGCAATATATATGGTATAAAAGTACTTCATATTATATAAGGGTGAATTGCAGAAAAATATTAGTATTCCCGCTGTAGATAGTTAAATTAGTGATTGAATTGTCGCATAAAGTTAAAACAGAAAATAATTCATTTTCAAAACCGATTCCATAACTCTTGGCGCAATATTTATGTAGATTGACATTCTCCCATTGAAATTTATCTATCCAGAGTATCTTAATGATTTAACATATGCTCCATGAAAGTACATTTTTACCTCAAAGGTTGAAATTGGCGGCAAAATGTCTAAAGCGTTTCAGTTTTAAAACTAATCATTTTTGACTACATTGGAATGACGATCAGACAAACGAATTTTTATCAAATGGGGTGATTGTTGAATTAAAATATTTGCATTCATTTACATTTGTAGGAAGTCGCTGAAGAATAACCTTCATGAATTTTAATACCTTAGAATACGGAATAACAGCTTTCAGAACATAAATGCGTTGCAACTTCGGTTCAGAATTATATTCGTAAAATGCCTTGTATTGAGATTTCTACACGTGTAATTTTACAACAGTATGAACTCAATATTCTGTAGAATCTTATCTTGAATTGATGCTTTCTGTATATATTTCTTCAATTGTATCTTCTAATTTGGCATCTTGTGTATTGAACAGTTAGGATACTTAAATCCATGAACAATAAAGAATTAAAGCACTGGATTCTACCTTAATATAATTGTCTTCCACGCCGAACAATATTGTTAATGTTGAAAGATATGTTATTTAATATTAATAATCATTTTACAATTATTATTATTATAATATTTGTTTTTATATAATAAGGGACAATTAAGTGCCACAATAATCTCTAGAATGGGAAATTCCAATTCAATTTTATTTTATTGATAATACTATAAATCTAAATAATATACATTATAGAGTCATATTGAAGGGATTGAATTTAAATGTAAAAAATATGGATCTTGTATTATGACATTTATGCGTTTAAGGTTTTTATTTATTGAATCCATTAAGAAATTTGTTATGAAGTATTTGTAATGTTGGTAAAATATGTGCTATGGTAATAACGAATGGGCAAAAAAAAGTACTGATCATTTGGAACACGTAGTAATGAACATTTATGTTTGGCACACTTAATGTTTTCAACATTAAATGATATATGTTTTAATCAAAGCTATCTATAAATTTAGATTTTAATAAACAATTCTTTTATGTTTGCATCATTATTGTGCAAATTTCTTTAACTTATATCCCAAGTAATTTATTGATATCTTTATTTTTCTATTTAGCATTATCCAGTATCACATATTTTAGACCTGCTTGGTCAAATAATAGGCAAGCTTCGATAAAGAAATTAAGAAATCCAACATATTGAAAATAATCAGAGACAATTCCACGTAAATAAAATTATCTGTTTTCATATTTCAAAAAATATATATATGAAATTATAAATATAAATTCTCTACTTCAAACTAAACACACAAAAAAATTGTATAAAAACTGCTGTGCTTATGGATAAAAAATTACAATTAGAGATAAAATTTTATCTAAAAGTGTAGTCAGTTAATTAAGAATTCAAGAAACAAACAGTTCACGAATACAATTAGTTTGAATTGAACGTCTAAAAAAGCAATATATGGGTGAAATTATAGTCCACAAAGTATTTTTGAAATGACCAAAAATAATTAAAATAAAATTGAAAATTTCCAAAACAAATATAATAGTGTTTGTGTATAAATTACTCGCATACCTTAAAACTACATAATCACCACTTAATGCAACAGAGAAATTGTTATACTTGTAGAATATTGTCTTTTTAATAAATAAAACAATCCTTCAAAATGCACATCGTATTAAAAATTAATTATTATGTTTAAACTTAATATTTATTCTTTCTATTCACTTCTTTGTCTATGTTTTTAGAACGATGATGAATGATCATAAGAATGTTCTATACTTTTAAAAAAATAAGACGGCAACAAATTTTTACTTTTGACATCAGAAATATGACTGCTTTTTTGCTTAATATTTTAATCAAATCTGGTAAACTTTAATTTTTTTAAAAATTCATTCTACATCCTTGCACATTAATACATCAAGAATAAATACGAAATTTATAATTGACATATTTAATTCTAGTTATATATATATATATATATATATATATATATATATATATATATATATGTATATATATATATATATATATTCTTATTTTAGGTATTAATGCCATATTAAAGAAAACAATATCATCACTATATATAATGTATGGAATAAATAAGCTTTGCTTTTCAGTTTAGAAATCCCGTTAAGTTTTAATAAAAATAAAGAGTAAGGTTTCTAGATTAGGGGACGTATAATTACTGCATTTTATCAGTGAATATCTTCATCACAGAAAGAAAAAACCGGCGAAAGAGGAACGTGGTCCATCAGATCTAAATTTGATTACAAATGTTCATTAGTTTGATAAAATACTTCGGAGCCAAAATGCAATTTATTTCATTACGAGAAACCATTAATTTTCGGAATGTTTGTAAAGAACACGAGGATTATTTATTCAATAATTTGTATAAAGACAGTTGCAAAATGAATTCCCTTTGAATTAAAATTATTGTCATGAATGAAATCACTGTTTCGTGGTCATGAGAATTCGTAAATAGTTTAAGCGAAGTACTAATAATAAAGGTATTGTATTTAATAACGATGATACCATAACTTTCAAGCATATAACAGGAAATTAATTACATTGGTTTATGTGAAAGATACTTATCTCATTTACAAAGTCAGTTGTTTGATGTTAAACATCATTGGTTTTAATTTATGAAGATGCATAAATCATTTACATATAATTATCAATATATTTAAAGATTGTAATTCAAAAGGATATAAACGATAATTTTATACACTTATGAACGAATTTATTATAAATTTTAAATTGTTTTCCGGCTTTTTCATTTTTTATATTCATTAAATGTCAAACTAATGAAGGACTAAATCGATTTTATTTCTAATATTTTATGTTATATTTAATAACATAAAATTTTAGAGAAAAACTTTAACAATTATTGTTTTTTAAGTATTTTAGGTGCTGCATGTGATAAATCAGGATAACATGAACATTTATTTTTCAAATATTATGAAATTAATTAAATTTGATTGTGAATAAAAATGTATGTCATATCACTGATTCTCCGGCAAACTCAAAGACACTAGAATAAAAAGCAATGAATGACCAAACCACAGCAACATCACCTCTGGCGAGAGCTGCAGTTGAATCCTAAGAGCCATCACCGGCCACGGTACAATCATTCCCTTAGGAAGTACGTCCTGTCATCGATTTCAGGAGCCAGGCCCCCAACTTTCCTTCTACCCTATAAGGTGGTGAGATCCAATCACCGTTCCGTAATCCTTTCAACCTCATTTCCAGATGCCTCCCCGGGATTGGGTTGGTGTGTGATTGAAAATGTAAAGTTTATTTAAAAACCTGCTTTATTCAGATAATACAATGGAATTGTATGATTTTTAGAATTCTATTTGCTTGAAAACGTTGGTAATCATTTAAAGGTATACAATTTAAATAATTTTCATAATGAACATCAATAATCTTTAGTTAATAAAACATTGCTTCTGTGAAAATTATAGATCCACTTAAATTTTTGTAATAAAATACAGTAGTCTTCTACCCATCTTTCTTCTAAGAGATATTTGAGACATAACTCCTTATAGTGTATTGAGAAGAGAGTTTTGAAGATTTCTGCTTTTATTTCAACCTCTTTGTTCTTTCATTTTACTTGTGCAGTGCTGTTATCAAGAGATGTATTTCTTTCTCCGCTCTTGTTTCCAGTCACGCAGTCTTGGTTGCCGGACGTGTTAGGGCATCATTTACGCTTTCCATTTACATAAGTATTTGTTTACCTTTTGAATTTTACTTTTACCTTACCTTTTTTTTTGCATTTTTTACGATGTTTTCGGAATTTCACATTGATTACATTTCTCTTTGATCTTGTTAATCTTGTTACCTCCAAACTTCAATTCTTTATTGTTCCCAGAAAATAACAACACATTTTAAGGCCCAATAACTCTTTGAGCTAATAAGATTTACTCAATACTCCTCTTATGTTACTAAAGGGCATTTATCTTTACAACTATAGAGTTACGTTTTTCTTTAATTTTAGTTTATTTATTGGAAAATCGTTTATGATATAGTTTGAATATTCCTCAACTTTTAACTATAATTGAAATGAAGGAATTAGATTATATACTAGTGTTTTTTTTAAATTAAAAATAAGTAAACTCTTCGCTTTATCTTTAATGTATATAAACGAAGAGTTTAAGAAGAACATTTTAAAAAAAGTCATCCAAAGAGCCTTAATGGACATATATATATAAGTTTCAGTTTTAATCACAGTTTGTAATTAAATTGTCATCTGCTGATTTGTTTTTGGTGACTAAACAACAGTATGTGTTTAATACATAAATGTCTCAATGCTTTTTTAAATATTTATTTAAGGAATTTTCTATTTGTCTTATCTCCAACTCCATTATTATTACAAAATAATCTTTTATCTTTATTTGTTCTTTTAAAAAAATGTCAATTCACTAGCTGCATCGTTTCCGTTTCAATTTCAATGCAATCATAATTTTTTTAAAAATAAATTTCCATTTTTATTCACATTGTTCTATTCAATGATAGTTTTGCTTATGACACTTGCCATAGACAAGTTCACTTTTGAAGTCAGCGATTTTAAGTTATATTTTCACGTCCCTATATTCAAGAATGTGTCTTAGCCAACTAGGCGTAACTGCCATTTTCACAAGAAGGGCTTCAATCATAAAGTTCATTCCCTCATCCATATACCCGAATTTAGACTTGAACCAGAAAATGATTATCTCTGATCTAATACTTCCAGTGCCTCTATTTGGAGGATTTTGCGGCAACCGTAGATTTTATGAGCACTGGTCGCCAAGTATATGGAGAATCCGTAACCAGGTTGATCGACTCACAACCCTGGAATGCAAATCCAACGCCCTACCAACCAGTTAACCCAATCTAACATTTATTTCTGTCCAAATGCTTTAAAATACAATTAATATTATTGAAGAAGAATTAGCATCAAATACGAATATTCTATATTTGCTTATAAAATGTAGCACAACTATCTAATTTTCAATTTTTTTATGAAATTAGGAATTTTTAATCACTTAATGATAAACATAATAGGAACGATACTTTTGTATTTTCTGAAAATTTCAATCCAAATTTTACTGTGCTTTTTTTAATTCTTATCATTAATTCTTACTCTCGTAATGTATATTTATATAACTTGTTAAAAGTTTTAATCAGAAATAAAATACTTTTCTTTCATCCACTCAAGTCAAAATATATTTTTTTAAACGTAATGGATGACACTGGATATTAATACGTTTTTTTTTTTCAAATTTTAATTCATTAATTGAGTTAACGTTATTTTGAATGTTTTAAATAGAGTTTTTGCAGTTTGTATTGGAAATTGAAGTGAACAGGCAATAGTTCAATAGGTAAAATTCGATGATTTAAGTATTTTTCACGTGAAAAAGAAGAATGCGAATTCAATTCTCACAAATATAAATATTTTTTTGATAAACTATTTATATTAATAGTAATTATTTAATAAAAATTAAATACATTATTTTTTGGTGTCTCAAGTAGGAATTAATTTTATTTTTTTTTCTATTTTACTTATGTATATTATAACTAGTCACATGAAATGAGAATTCAGCAATACCTATGATACCAGATATATTAAAATAAATATATAATGTCAAATTTACTCAATATTAAATAAGGTAGCATGAGGGGATTATGAGAAAATATTATGTGAAAAATGATTTAATTTTGTTGAATAGAAAATTTAAAAAATCTAATTATCTACTAATAATAAAACATAATTATTCATCGTAGATCTCCCTTCTTTTTCTCAAACATATATTCATTGATAAATAAAAATATTATTCCAACAGAGATATTATTTTTAACAATCTCAATAACTATTAATTATTTGAAATTAGTATTTTTAATTTAGACTTAAATTTTTATATCTGATTTTAAAAAAGTAATATACTTTATTTGAATTTATATGTATTTTTAAAAATGCATGTATTCAAATATATGAATAAAAAGAAATAAAAAATGTCTTCTATAAGTTCTGAATAAATAAGCATGGAAATAATAAATTTCGTCTCTTTTGTGTATTAAAGTAAATATTTGATTATGGGACTCGGGGTTAGTATGTAGGGGTATGGATATATTCCTTCACAATGATATTGTAGCTGCTTTATCTGTGTGTTATTATCTTTGTTTTCGCAAGTTTGCCTTTTTAAAATTGGAAACATAATTTGCTTGTTGTTGGAATAAAAAAAAATTCAACATAATATAGTTTCGCTTCATTTTAATCTGAAATTCAATCTTCATTAATCCTTCCTGAAATATAATCCGTTCTAATAACCGACCTTTGTGAACTGTACACAACTAAAGTACAATATCCACAGAGATTATCTTTTTTTAAAAAAATATTGGTATTTGTATGATCAAAAGTTTTTATGTGGAATTCAAATATTATATTTTTGATTGATCTTTAAAATATTTAATTTTTTATGTGGATGAAAAATATTTATTCATCAAGTATTTGATCAATAAATATTTCTAATAAAATTAATTTTCAAATTATATTTTAACAGAAAAAATCCCTTTAATCGTGCCAATAAGCGAAAGTCTATAAAGCTAAAATTAAAATTAATGGCAATAGAATGTTTAATAAATTTAGAAAATCTTGTGGATTCATTAAATGATAACCTATTACTGAAAATCGTTAATCATTTTTATCACATGTTCTAACGATTATGTCTGATTCTAAACATTTGACAGTAAATTCTATTTTTTCATCTAACTTTCTGAATTACTTCCAGGTCAGGAGAAATTGGAGAAGATCAAGGCACAATGAAAGAGAATTGTCGGAAGAAAAAAAGATACACGTCATAGAAAAAGATATATGTTTTCTGCATTCGATTATAAGGTCACATCACTCTGAGCGTACGAAATCGTAAGGAGGTGAATATATCGATTGAGTTTTCCAAATTAAAACATGAATGAAACATGAGAAAAAGAATCAAGTGAGTTCTGGAAAGAAAAGTTATTTTTAGAACAACACATTTCTAGTTTAATTTATCCATTATTTTAGAGATTGATGAACTATAATCATCCTTGCTGAGATTTTAATAACTCATATTTTGGTTCACTAATTAGGCACGCATACATTTCTGTAAAGAAGTATATTTCATTTGACAATTTTTCAATGTTTAAAAATGCTTGTGATAAGTTCTTTTTATTTCAATTTCTATAAGATAATTTCTATTCTAAACTGAAATGCACTAATATTCAAATTTAAGCGAAATCATTTTGAAGTGATCACAATTTTCATTTAATGTATCGATTACAAAAGCAAATAAAATAATTGGAATCTGTAAATGAGATGAAAATTAAGACTGAGGAAAAAATACTAAATTATCTATTTGTACATTATTCGTAACAGCAACTATTCTTGTAATGATATTGTAAAACCTCAGATTTATATAAATAGTTATATTAGACAGAAATTCATGATTATATATATATATATATATATATATATATATATATATATATATCAAAAAAATTATCACTTCATTCTTTGCAAACTTATGGTAAATGAATGAAAATTTTAATAAGGTTTCTGCTAATATAATTGGACCAAAACTACAAACATAATAAAAGAAAGTTTATTTAGAATAAAGAAAACTTTACATTAGTTGAGTGATGAATTGCTAACATGAAAAAAAGAAATTAGTGAAAGTTGAAACATAAAATTAATATTTATTTATTATTTATACTTATTTATTTGCATTCAAATATAGGTGATGTTTTCAATATTTTTCTGTTTATAGTAATTGAAAATATCAGTTATTTTTAATTATTTTTAAAAACTATATAATTATTTAATGATTTCTTTTTTGAGGAATTTTTTTAATAATATTGCATTTTTTAAAACGTGTACCTAAAAGATTAAAGCTAGTTCTATTATAATGAAAAAAATGTTTGGATTTTCTGTAATTTCTTTTAAAATAAGTTTAGCAAATTTCTGTATAAAGCTAATTTGTGAATTTTTTTTACATAGTTTAAAATACAATATCTTGGAAAAAAGTTTTTGAAATATTTGTTTATAAAAAAATGGTCGTATTAAAAAATTACAAACGCCAAACTATCAAATTTTATTTGAAACACAATTATTTAATTATTTTTTACATATTTAGTTTCTGATCAAAAATTGTTAGCATTTGACTTTTAACCAACTTTTCTATTTATATTCATTCATTCATTAAATACGATAATTTTTACTTTACGAGCAGTTTCCACTTTACAAGGATTGAAAAGAGTTGTTTAACTGCTATAAGAAATGAGATACGATTATGTTTTGTCAGAAGATATTACTGCAAGAATTATTCATTATGATCTAAATAATTCGAAACGGAAGAATTTATACCGAGTTTAAAACAATTTTAATGACGAAAATGCTAACTATTTCATATTTAATGATTATATTTATTGAACCCTGAATCTTGAATACATATATTTAGTTTCCCTTGATTATATGAATGTGAGAGGTTTCCAGAATCACGATTTATCTAAATTAAATGTTAAAATATTTAAAAAAAACTACTGAATAACCTTTACTTAGATTTTATATCAAAAAGAAAACAATAAACTTTATAAATCAGTTTCATTTTGATGTACTGGTTCGGATATTTATAGTTATATTTTTATTTAAGAAAAGGGGCAAAGGAATAACATACATTGAAAAAAATCAGCCAATCGGAAAGAGTATTTAAGCTTACAGACGAACTAATAATAGCTGAAAAGTCTTTAAAAATTTATAAAAGAATGCATTTTTCTCAGTTTCAGAATGCTAATCTGCATGCTACCAAAATATATAAATAAAATGATCTATGAAAATATGGTAAGTGATATGATGAAGAAATTGAAA
This sequence comes from Argiope argentata, assembly GCA_026289955.1. Lineage (NCBI taxonomy): Eukaryota > Metazoa > Arthropoda > Arachnida > Araneae > Araneidae > Argiope > Argiope argentata. The sequence goes on from JAOUZG010040071.1 coordinate 6,541,482, forward strand.
GTGAAATTATTGTTTACCCTTGGCGTCTCTCCGGCATTCAATGATTCTTATTTAAGCAATTATTTGATAGTTTTTAATTTAAAAAACATATATTCTTAAAGTTAGTATAAAATAGTTAATTCAGATAGAGATAATTAAAACTTTGTTGTCATTTTTTTAATCTCAAGAAGTTATTCTATTCTCGACAGCTTTTATATCGATAATAATGTAAAAAAGGATGCTATTTCCTTTTTACTTAATCAAGTTAAGCATATTTTTACAACTCCTGAGCAAAATAAAATTTCTAGATAATAACAACAAACCCTCTACTTTGAAGATCGCGAGTAAAGCCATTTTGTTAGCAAATTAATCAAACTGAACAATCAAATAAGAAAGAATCTTTCTCGTGATTCCTTTCCTTTCCTTGTTTCACGGTAGACATAGCAATCGTAACGAACACTTACGACTTCTCCAGGACTCTTTTTATTTATATTCCCAGGTGTTTCTTTCTGCCAGAAGCTATCATACAGCAGTTGATCGATGACTACAACACACTGCTACATAATTCTGAATGTTTCCGTTTAAGTAACTGACAAAACTGATATTCCGCGCTTCAATAAAATATTTCATTTATATATTTATTTTACAGAAAAGAAGAGAACATAAATTCAAAAGAATAATGACGGAGTTTCTTAAACATCAATAATACGCATTTTCTTACTAAAAATGCAAACCTGTTATTGAATGTAACGCCCATTTTCATTAATATTATCTTCAGATTAAATGTTCTGAGTAAAGCGTATATTTAGTTTGTTCGAATGAACTTATTTCTTTCGGAAACAAACGAATTGAATGCATTCAATTTTAAAAAAAGCAAGAAATATTTTTTTTATTTGTCTTTCTTGAATTAAATTCCGGACAAGAGTTAATGAAATTGTTTTGAAAGCAAGTTGTCTTTTCTGGTTTTTTATATAATTAAATCTTCTAAATGATGTTGAAAAGAGCATTCCAATTCACATTTCCTTTAAACAGAAATATAAAAGTGCATTTTTTCCTTATTATTGTTAAAGAGCGTGTTAGTAGTTATTCTTACAATTTTATAATTACCTCTTTTTACATTTAACTTTACACTTTCTTCTTGGTGCTGGATAAAATTCTTAGCTTCTATCAATAATATTATAAGTGTTAGTTCTGAAATCCAACTAAACAAGATTTAAATAAATATCATGCTTCTTTGATGATATTTTAGAAAATTAATTTTTGTCCACAGAGGAAATAACAATAACGTGAAATTTATAAGTTCCTTAAGATAAGCATAAATATGGTGAAAATGATAGTTTTCAGAATTTTTTTATGCTTAAACTTGTAACAAATTAACTTGTTCACAAAGTTTTTATATTAAGATTCTTCTTATTCTACACCAAATTAAATATAATTTATTCTGATAAGTCAATTAAAATGTTTATATTCGTTTGATTGCTTATGGGATTATTTAGGCTATTAGAAACAAAAAAATTGCGAAGCATAAGACCTTTGAGTTTAAAAAATCTTAAAGAATTTAAAATTATATGCAATTTATTCAGAAAACATTTTAATATATTTTCTCATCTATTTCATATATTTCCAACATACTTATCATATAGCATTATTCAAACATTACATTAATTTCTTAAAAATTGCATTAATAATAATAATTAAAATAATAATTATTATTTTTAATTGCAATTATAATATTAATAATTAAAAATTGCATTAATAATTTTATTGTAATGTGAACTCGGATTTGAATTTTCAGAGTATTCAAAGTATTCGAAGAGGCTAAAAATTCTCCAAATTCTATTTAATCCTTCTAATAAATTTGGAACAGTCTTTCTTCAGTCAGTAGATTCTTGATAGTGATATGATGAGATCTAGAATTCTTTACTGATACGTTTTATAATAGGTTATTAATTGCAAAAGGCTGATTGATATGCATCTGTCCATATCAATTTTGATATTTAGTTTATCTACATACAATAAAAACAGATATGCTAACAAACAAGAACTGAAAAATTTACATTAATCTATAAGAGAAAAAACATTTTTATATCAGCAGCCAAGCAAAATAATGAGATTTGATTATGACTGCAATGTTTATCAATTATCATATCGAAATTTTTTGTTGTTTTGAGAACAGAAGATGTATAAGCCTAAAAACAAAAATAGCAACCTTAGATTGTCAAAACAAGCAGTAATGTTTTTAAATAACTTCCAATCAATGTGTATACACATAAACTTCTAATATGAAGATATTCTATGACAATCTCGAATGTGAACTGTTAATGATGTCCCAGCGCGCATCCATATAATAAAAGAAAAGAAGATTGATTTTAAGTTTCACAAATAATTTTCTTAATTACAATAATTTTAATGATATTCATATAATTCAAAATGTATTTTTCCAAATAAAAACAAAATTATTGAATCTTTTGAATTTTAATAGATGTAGATTTAATAGATGTAGATGCAATTTATCTTTTGAATAGATGTAGAAACAGTAATTATTTCTGAAACATAATAAAAACATGAACAAACTCTTAAGATTTGAAAAAAACTATATATTAATACATTATATATTAATACGTCATTTATCATATTATTATCTACATGTACTCTTTGCAAAAGTTTTAATTGAAAAGGCAAAATACTCAGGAAATGCATTGTAGAATATTGGCAATAAAATAAATTATATTAAGAAATCTTCACTCATAATATAGAAATTAAAATAATATAAAAGACTATATTAACTATTAAATAATTTTAAAATATTCACTAGTCCTTCAAATATAAATCTATCTTCATAAAAAAAGAACTGACAATGATAAATTCTTAATAAAATTGGGTTTTTTATATACCGAATTTATGAGCTATTTTTAACTGGTAACACATTATATTAATACGAAAATAATTGTTACTGTTTGAAATAGGAACAATAAAATTAAGGGAATATTAATCTTCCAATCGCTTACTTCAATCCTGATTGATGGAATGTGAAAGTATTCTTGGTTTGTAACAACGATATCCGCCAAAGTATTCCATTCAATTATTTGTGAAGAGATTTCGAATATTACTTAAATAAATAGCAGTTTGATACTTTCATTGTCTCTAATACAATTGGAAAAATTCTGACAAATACTAGTGAATCGTCACATCCTTTCCCATCGTAATGGGCTATCTCAATGAAAATTCTTCAGATAAAGCGCCATGGTTCACCTTACTCAGGCGAGTAATTTACTCAGCTTTCTAGCTTCAAAGATTATCTTCGACAATTAGTCAGACTAATTACTGCTAATTAGGTTGTTTTGTTATCCAGAAAAGCACTTAGAACTCATCTATTTAACCGAACAAATTCCCTCATTGGGTTTTTTCACCACTGTGTTCTAAAACGATTTGTTTTAGTGCATTCTTTTTAATTCAAGAAATGCATTTATCTTATACTCAAAAAAAATTTAGTCATATTGTAAAAATTTATATGTTTTTAATTTTCCAAGCAGCTTTAGTTGTTATTCGGAATCTTAGAATTTTGTGTTGACGCTTTTTTTTGTTGCGAGAAATAATCTAAAATCCGTATTTAAAAAAAACCGAGACTTGTTTGTTTCATGAAATAATAATGAAATTAATCTATGCAAAAAATACTTTTGTTAAAGAAAGTTTTTTTTTTAATTATAACAATAATCTTATTTTTGGAATACATCTAACTTTGCAATTGAAATAAAAATAACAGTGAAAAAATAAGAGTGAAAATTAGTTTAATCTTGTTTAGATATTTGAGTCTTGTGTGAGACATTTAATTTAGGGTACAGTTCATGATTTAGGTATAAGATGATTTATATTTTCACATTCGATTCTTTTTAATTTTATGAATTCGATTTTTATTATTTTTGGAAATTCATCCTAACTGTTCATGTAATTTTAAACGATTTTCAAAAAAAGAAAAAAAGAAAAAAATGTATATAATGTGAATAACGTAGCAACTTGAAAATTTACATAAATTTTAATCATATATATATCCAGATAAACGATTGTACGAATAGTGAATTATTTACTTATAGTCTTTAATCAAAACACAATGGACAATCAAATAAAGTATTGTAAATATAACATTCGTAGATTTTGAATTTTTAAATTGAATTTAAAAAGTATTCGATAGTAAAAACATTAATTTTCTTATATAGAATGCATTAGTACTGTCTAATATAAACTTAACATCTTTCTTTGCCTCTACATTTTAGCCTCTTTGAAAATCTAAGAGGACAACATTTTACGCTTCCTAAAAACATCCCAAAATTACTAAACTTTAATAAAACTAAAGCATGATACCATAATGTATGCGTTGCTATTAAGGAACAAACTTATTGCTATTATTATATTTTAATTCTTACGAAGCACATTCAAAAATGTCATTTGTATTCACAATTGTATTAATTACATTGGTAATTGTATGATAACCATCTATAACAAATTCTTAATACATTAAACATATGAGCATAAATTGTTTTAATAAATATATATTTTTAGATTAAAAATGTATTTTAATGAAGTGAATTTAAATTCATGAACAATTTTAATAGCCTGTATAGCAGAGAAAAATTTTAAAAATGCGGATAAAATTTTTAATAAAAATAATGTTGATGTCTATGAATATAGTAACAGAATGATTACTAAATTAATAACTCTACAAAACTAAGAATTATTTATGTGCTTAATAATCAATAAAATATTCCTAAATTTATTAGTAAAACATTTTAAGTTTATGTATAAATAACTTATTGCGTTCACTGAATCAATTTGTAGAAAACAAAGATTATTTTATTTGTTATCATTTTTGTCAACCTATTGTCAATTCTCTTGGCATAAACTTTTCATTCAATAAACAGTTTTTTTTTTTCATAGCATGTCATTTTTTACTTTTAATTTCGTTTAAATCATCAATCATGACCTTAATTTTGCGACAAAAATCTAGGATTTGTTTGATGCGATCTTTGACATCTCGAATCAATCACCCTTTCTCCGCATTTGCAAAATGACTTTCTTTCTAAAAATATTTAAAAAAAGTTCTATAAGATTAGGATTTTTTTTTAATTTTTTCTATTGATATTATAAGTTAATAAAATCAAATTTCATCTCTGTGTAAATAAATCATTTCGTAACAAAAGTTACTATTATTATCATGATAATTTTCTTCGGATTGTTTCTTCACTTTAGATTTAACAGCATGATTTTAGTTTAAAAGCCGCTTTATACAACTAAATTTGTAGGACAAAATATGGTCTATAATATAATAATATGGTCTGTTAAAAATTATCTGTTATTAAATTATAGAACAACTAGGATAGTTTAACGGATTTTTTTTTGAATAATTTATTTAAAATTTCTATTTGCGCTTTGCTATAATAGTCTTTGATTCGCCTTTAATACCTTAACCGGTTTGCCTGTACGCCATTCATGCATCAATTTATCGAATTTTGGTAGTTGTAAACAAAAAATAAATTATTCATAACAATTATAATTCAAAAGTAAAATGACTTCGAATACGTATATAAGCCAAGTATTCCATGAATTTCCATTTGAATCAAAATAAGAAAATATTCCAAAAATGGAAGGTGTCATCTTATTAGATAACAAGGAAAATAAACCAGTTAAGGGGCTAATGATAACAGCTGATATATTTACTGAAACAGGTGCAATACGCTAACTATATTGCATTGATTCATTTTGTTCTCTTAATTCTCTAATTCTTAAAATCATTTTTAATAATCGTTATTATTATTTTTATTTATTTTTATTTTTATTTCAGAGTATTAGAAATTCCGAGTTTCTTTTTCAAATAAATTTAATCTTTTTCTTTTCTCGTCTCCCCCCTTCGCAAAAAAGTGATGATATGCTGCGTTCTTCTGTGATTATGCAAAAGAAGTTCCAGCTTAGCTGATAATTTTAATCAAATATATGACCCTCTACCTTTGGATTTCTCTCAGAAAACTTTATTGTTCCCAAATCCATTTAGGTTGTCGTCTCTAATAAACAAAACACCCACCTCGAGTATTTAATGATATACTCGTACATTTAACCATAGGAGGAGGAATTCGGCAATACATCAAGGTGACTTCAGTAGTCGATATAGTTCATTTAATGGACTTTTCTGTAAAGATAGAGTTTACTACATTAAATAACTTTCTAAAAAGGGATTATTTATTTTATGTAAACCGCTAATTTATAATGTAAATTTTCTTATATAACTTCATAAGTAGTAAAAAGCACTGGTAAAATATACAAGGTTTTATAACACAGAAATAAATCAAAATATTTTAAAAATATATTTTTAAAAAATCCATATTTAATTCAATTTTGTATTTATTTCAAAGAGGAAACAATATATTTCATGTTCTTTCGTTTATTTAGTAAATTAGCAGAATTTTAAAAATATACAATTTCAGAAATACCTAATAAAGCTTGAAAAATAAATTCAATTCCATGAACATTTATTAAGCTTTAATATATTCGGTTATTAAGTAAATATTTCATACTTTAATTTATTAACGAAAATAAAAAATAATGCAACTTGTTATTCAGCAAGATTTTAATTAAAAACGTGTGGCTATGTCTTCTCGGTTTAAAAAAATTACTTTTATTATTTTTTATGAATAATAAACTATACTTTATAAAGGCTTTTTAAATAAAGAAAAAAAAATTAAAAATGGAGATACATACATGAAAAAAAACTCATTTTGCGTTGAAATTTATTAATGAAAAGAAAAGTAGATTGATTATTACATCAAATGATTTCAGCGAAATATTTTTTTAAAAAAAATGAAATGAAAAAATTGCATAATTCTTATTTTAGAAATGAGTTTAAAATGTAAAATAATATCAATATGTATAAAAACTCTTTTTATAGATAACATTATTTTCCCTCAACTTAAATTCGTCAAAAAAATTAATAAAAAAATAAGTCAAGAAAAAACATTAATATTTATATATGTTTCTCATTCCACCAGAAATAAAATAAAAAAGGTGATTTAAAAAAAAATTAAAATCGATTTAAATTATGATCTTTCCTGCTTATGAAGAATGTCCTGTAGAAGAATGTAACCTTGAAACTTTGCAACACAAATGAACTAAGACTTTATTCAGTAGTAATTGTTAAAAAAATTATCATATCTCAATTAGTTGTAACCGCATTTATTCACATATTGAGCTCTGAGCTCCAAATCATATACTTAGTTATATACATGACAATTAATTTTTGCGATTAAAAATTTAAATTAAATTTACATTTTAATCATTACTTACAATCTACTAATTGGTAAATCATTTTCCAAATCATTTGTAAAGCCTGTCATCGCAATATTTTTACTATATTAAAATTATTGAGATTAATTGAAAAAAATTGGCTATCATTTGCAGGTTCCGAGGAGATTGTGGTGATGCAAAGTAAGCAAACAAACAAAACCGCCAACCACACTTCCCGCAAGCAAAAGTAAAGTCGTCAGACACACTTGACGCAAGCAAGAAAAAAAAACAGTCGTCAGACACACTGGACGCAAACAAGCAAAAAACAAAGTCGTCAAATTCACTAGACGCAAGCAAACATAGTAACCCGGCGATCGATCTTGGATAAATGCAACCTTCGCACGTAGCTTCGTTTAACTGTCATGGCGTCCTCTATCGGTGACTCAAAGACCTAGAAACGCATTAAATACGACAGTTGTTAACATCACCACCAACGCTTCACATAAGTATTGCTCGTCTAATCCACCGGCTCACTGGTGAGAGAGTATGTGGTGATTACTATATAAGCCAGATAATATCTTTCGAGCTGAAGGGTCCCTTTTGCTTGATCGGTATGTTACTCGGCTACTAACCATAAGATTGGGATTTCGGGCCTACCGCAATCAACACATATCCCAATAAGATATGACACGTGTCTAAAATTAAATTTTATGTTTAATTATAAAAAATAGTAAGTATGTATATGTAGAAAAAATGATGCCTAATAAGATAAAAATGGTTCTTACTATACCATAAATTCGATCCTCTTGGAGAAAAGATTTAACTCTCGAAATTAAATTCAAAAGATATAATTTACAAAATTAAATGTGGAAATTTTCAAAGTATTACAGATCAAAAGTCTTTTTTTTTAATGAAGAGGAACTCGAAAATGAGAGAAGATGTGGATTCCAAGCAATTCTTTATTTAAATGAAACTCAAAACAGTTTTTAATCTAATGATACAACTAAATATTTTTAATTGTACAAAAAAGGAGCATTTAAAAGAAAAATGTAAGTAAATAATTTTGTAAATTTTATTAAAAAGAGTAAATCAATCCCACCGAGCTTTGAAATAGTAATTGCTCGAGCAACGATGTGAAAATAATAAACAACTGAAAAGTATTCTGTGTAATAACAGTGTTTTGGGTGTGCGTATATTCTATATTCTATTGGGAAATATAAAACCTTAAATAAGCTATAAAAGGTTGTCAATAAATTATATTTTTATTAACTTTATTTCAATACAATTTTATAAGAATGAAAACAGCTGTTAAAATGTTTTTCTTATTGTTGTTTGGTATAATGATCTATTGAAGGTAACATTAATTCATTACGATTGTGTTTCATTACCAGAAACGAATTGATCCAGTACTTCGCTGTCTGTTGAACATGAAATCGAAATATAATTCCTACGTAGCATCCATTGCTTTTAAAGTTTGATGAGAGTAGTTTCAATGACATATAATGATATATACTCAAAGTATATTATTATAAATTATTTCTATATTTTCTATACCATCAAATGGTAGGAAACTTTTTTTTCTTATGAGTTAGGAGACTGAAAGTATATCTTCGATATTTAGCCTTAACTTTTATTCTTCGGTGGTTTTATTTAGGTATTTTCATAACAATGACTTATATCGAGAACTATTTTTTTCAGGATTTATTTTTTCCTCTTGTATATTCTGTTTGTAGTTTTTATTTTTGTATTTATTTATTGTAAAAGTCAGAAAAGAAAAATACAATTTCTTTTAACAATGCTTAAAAAATGGGAAAATTACTCCTATCGATCATTAATTCGAAGTTTTAGAACTAAATTATTTTGCAGCTTCCCATCTAACATCTAGCACTATATTGGAAAGATTGTAGAAAGTGATTATTTTCAATTTTTTTAAAGATTCTATTATTTTTTCATACTATCAACCTAACTTCAATTCATTTTTTTAAAAAAATATTTCAATAAATTAATTAAAAGACTTATTCATTTTTGGATTCTTTCCTCCATATATTGAAATTCTATAAAAAAATAATACTTCTTGAAGAATGTTTTGTTTCTTCAGTCTATCCTCAAACACATAAGCTAATATCGATTTTATTTATTTCTACTTCCGGATAGTAAGTATTTCACAGATTTTAATAAAACAGGAAAACGCAATATGAAACAAACTCAATTCACGTCCTCTCGGATCACCGTTCTATTCCCCTGATAGCTTTAGAAAGTTTCATTCGTCTATTAAAAGAAAGAAGAAGAAAAACCTGATGATGTATGAATATATCGAATTGAGCATGCTACTATTTTTAAGCTGATTTAAAGATGAAATTCCAAAAACAGCCAATCAATCTCCTGAAGAAAACAGAATAAGCATTTTAAGCCCTATTAAAAAAGATTCATTATTTCCATTCCAAATCTAATTATCTATTTTATAAAAAATGTTTGACTAAAATGTAAAGCTCAGAAGGTAATGAAATAATATTTTAAAGTATACAGTATTAAGAATAATTTTGACGTGTTTAGTAAAAAATATATTATATTTTATTATAAATTTTTCTTTTCTCCTCGCCTATCATCTATCATCCTATAAATAAAAGAATTTTCTTTCTTAGTCTAAATTTAATAATAATTTTTGGAACTATTCTTGTTTGTATTTGGACAGATCAGCTTTTATTTAGAATTTTGTACTAAGAAAATATTTTTTTGGAAAAAATTTAACAGCAGACATTTCTATCGAAATGAGCAAGTTCTAAAATAAAAGGTCAAACCTGATAAAATTGTCGTTTTTTGCATTAATTTATTTGCTTCAAAATTATATATATGCATATCAAATATTTGAGTGTATGTAGGTAATAGGAAATTTCTGAATTTTTAAGATAGAATATGAGAGTAGATGAAACATTTATTCTTTCTAGTATAAACTTTTTTGTGGAAGAAGAGAAAGAATTAAATTAATGTAAATTAGTCTGGCGTAATATTTGGCGAAGTTTCAAAAGAAACGATATTAGTTCAACGTTTATATGTTTCAGTGAGTTGTCATTTGATTCTTAAGAACGCATTTAGAAAGAAGATAAATGTGTGCGAATAATAAAGAGGATTGTCTGAGGGTATAGGAAGAGCTCTACAGAATAATTCTCTAGTTGTCAAATAGGAGTTTCCTTTGGAAGATGGGAAAATGCATCTCAGAACTGTTTTTGAAGTTGAATTGTAAATTAATCAAATATTAATCTCTATTTTGGCCTTTTCTTGATACTAAAATGCATAATATAGCTCAAAAATAAATTTAAAAAGATTACAAAATTGAAAAACTTTATTTATATTCTGATGCGAATTAATTATTCTGCTATTTGTTTTTCACTTTCAATTTCTTTAAATATTTATAGGCATATTAAAGTTTGGAAATATTTGATTAATTTTTCACTTTTGAAATTAAATATAAATTAAATCAATATTATTTAATAAATAATATATATATATATATATATATATATGTTTTAAGCAAATAGTTCATCCGGAATTTTTCTTCTTATTTTATATGATAAGAATTAACATTAATTCTTCTTGATATTAAATCAGTATTTCAATTATTTTTGTTGTTTTCTGGTATTTAAAGATAAGCTTTCACTTAAAGAATAAACTAAGATAATTTTCACATACTTTCACAATCTGGAAGCACCATCACTTGGTTTTAAAATATAAGTGATGCATAAGAATATATTATTGATATTTTTGAATTAATATTAGTTTTTTTTTACTGTCTTTCACTAAATGTGTTGCTGTCTAAGCAAGAAAAAATATCTCCTTAGTTAAAAATTTTTACAATATATATAATGTGCTACAAGAATGCTCCAATGCAAACTGATATTATGTATTTATAATATTATTTTCTTATAATGTGATCATGTTTTGATATTGTAGGATATTTTCAAGTTGAAATTTGATCAAATACCTTTTCAGACGGAAATTTTAACACTTTGTATCCAAAATCTCAGCCGATTTAGAATATAGTTCTTAAAAAAATTCAAAACGATTGAAAATTCAGACTAATTAAAATGAGCATTTTCTTCGCTTTACTTGCAATAAAGTGTTCATTTGCATTTTAGAGATAAGATTTTGGATACCCACGTTTTTAAAAAGCGATAGTTGATAGTAAAGGGGAAGTTTACAAATTTTGATAACACTTTCCAACTGTCCGGAAAAATTCCTTTCTTAAGTTATTGAATGTTAATATCTTGCATTATATGGAAACTTAAATTTAGTGCAGTAACAAAAATTTAAATTGTAATGTGGATTCAGGGATATTTGGGAATCGTTGCAATGCCACAAACATGCATTTATTTTAAAGTTATGCATATTTTTTTCTATTTTAAGAGTTTTTTTTATCTAGATAACTCTCTCTCTAAACAAGTTATCCTACTTTCTTAAATTTAAGGAAATTCTCAATTATTTTAGTATTAACAAATTCATTTCAATAGAAAAGGTGCAATTGCTCAAATTTATTTATTAACATCTAAAAAGCATAAAGTACTATATTTAAAGATATTTTTTAATAAAACGTAGGTACATAAAAAATTATTTCTATAAATACCAAACATAGCAAGTGTTAATATTTTTTAAAAAAAATTATTAAAATTTTCAGATTTCCAAATATATTTGAATAGTTCAAGAGGCACCAAAATAGAGATAATATTTATTTGGGAAATATATTTTCTTGCTAGCTGACTTTTATAATGTATAAATTTTGATAAAGTTATTAAAACTGAAAATATCTCTATAATCTCTCTTTAAATTGATCTTTAAAGCTCACACTGTTACTAACCCGTAAAAGGGAAGGTGAAAATTTAGATTTAAACTGGGGAGGAGCGATCTAATAAGTTGCATTTTTTTACACTCGAATTAAATTTTCTAACAAAAATAATAGATTGATATTCCATCTATGTATTGTGCAGATGTTTTTCTTTATATATAAAAGTGTTTTAGAAATTTTTAAAAATGCATTATCATTAAAACAAATAATTTTGTTAAAACATGCAGTTTCTTCTCAAATTACATGTTACAAAAAATAATATTCTTGAAAAAACATTAAATATTATTTTATATATAATGCTTATTTTTCCGAAGTCATAAATAAAACATTATAAGGGACAATTCAATAACTATATAAAGAATAAGATATTACAATGGATAAACGTGACCCGTTTTTATTGGCTTCATCGAGGACATTTTAAATATGAAGCCTAAATACAAGTATGAATATTTACCTATAAATTATGTAGGTATTTCCCTTAGTACAGTAATACATTTTAGAAATTTTCCAAAATGCATTACTACTAGAAAAATTAATTAGGTTTGAACACATACATGAGAATCAACCGAATGACAATTTCCATCGAAAAAAAAGTCTGTACAGTTATCTTTATCACTAAAATCACTTTCTGCTTCATTTATATATCTGGAGCTTTGGTTTATAACGAAAATCTAGGTTGGATGATGTTTCAAGCACCAAGTTTTAGAACCATTTGCTAAAGCTTGTATAAAAGTGGAACACTAAAAGAGAGGTAAGGTCATCTAAAATTGGCTGACAAAGTGAAATGTAGTTAAGTTCATGAAACAGGAAGCTATAGGATCAATCCATTCGATTGAGCTGAATTTGGAATGTGGATGACCTGAAGTCCATCTTTAGCTTTTTCGTGGACCACTCCTTTTTTGTTTAGGGTTCGACATAAAATAGAAATGTCACAAAAAATGGGAATTTTAATGAGTTGAGCAATCCAATTCTGTATTTTCAATTCAATAAAATTTTAATAGCATTTTTTTAAAAAAATATTTTCTATGACTTCTTGAAGATAAACTTCAAATAAACTGTATTATATTTTTGTAATCAAAGTAGTTAAATGTACTTGTAGGTAAAGGTTTAAATTCTAAAATATAGTTTATATTGTTAAAAAAATTAAATAAATTCGCTTTTTAAATTGATTTGTGAAATTTTATAAGGTGTGAATATGTAAGCCATTTTATTCAAGTTTAAAACTATTTGGAGTGCTGGTAGGAAAAAGAGTGAAAATGTTTTATATTGTTACAAATGTAATTCCTTCCCACCCAAAATCAAATCGCTTTATATATTTTTATATAACTCTTGATATTTTGTATATTTGTCTTAAGTTAAGAAATCTTGAACTCAAAGGCTCTCAACATCAGGGAAAATAATGATTAGAACAGAAAAAATTCCAATAAATGAAGTTCATTTATAAGGCAAATAGAGAAAAAGAAAATAAAACTTTTCATTTGCGTATAACACTTTATCCTCTATTCAGAAAACAGACAGTGGCACAAGAATATATGAATTTTTTATAACCGTTCCTTTATTCCGAAATAAAACGATACAATAAACCGAATAAGATACAATAAACATCAAATAATATTACAATTATATGCATTAAATTCACATGTATGTAAAGGGCAATGCGATTGTCCTAAGGCTTTATTAAGTCTAAGAATGTAAGAAAAGTATTATATGTCCATATATCATTATCCGGAAGCAACAAAAACCCAATTTCTGTAAAAGATCTCATGACTAGGTTCACGCTACTAAGTTAAGCAGAGTTTCGGAACTTTAACAGAAGTATATTTTTGTCGGTGAGCAATAAGTGACCGGATCAGAAACCGACCCTACCCCCATTAAAGTTGTGTATTAAAAAGTTATTTAAAATTTTTATAAAAAGTTAATTGAATTTATAAATAAATAATAATTGATATGGGAATAAAACCGTAAAAAAGCATTCCAAATATTTCAACTTAATAATGAAATGCATAAAATTTATAAATATTAAAATATAATACAGTATAAGAATATTGAATATAAATAATTTTCTAAAACACACATTTTGCTAATAATTGTTGCTTAGGTTTCAGTTAAAATCATTTTTGCTTTTTGTTAGAAAATCCTAAGATTCTTTTAATTCTTGAAACCAAATGAAACTGTCTTTTAATCTTTCTTCTCTTTAAAATATTTGATTCATAACTCTTTCCAGTAGCTCATGCACGTAAAAGAGGGTTCTGAACATTTATGCTTTTATTTCAAACTATTTATTCTTTCCTTTAACTGGTTCAGTGCTGTTATCAAGAGATATATTTCTTCCTCCGCTCTTGTTTCCAGTCACGCAGTTTGTTTGGCCGGATGTGTTATGGCATCATTTACGTTTCCCACTTACTGATGTTTTTGCTTTCCGTTTGAATTTTGATTTTACCATTATTTTCTTTTAAGGTTAACGCTGTTTCCGGAGTTTCACATTCATTGCATTTCTGTTTTACTGTTGATAATCTTGTTACATCCAAACTTCAATTCTTTCTCGGAAGGAAAGAAAATCTTCAAGACTTGTTAACACTTCTAACAGAAGAAGTAGATTTGACTGACTTAGAAACTTTTTCTCCTGTTATTTCGAAGATTTTCTTTTCAGTAAATAAACTCAGTAAATAGGTTTAATTTTTAATAAATTTTCTAAAAAGTCATTTTAGTATAATTTTAAATTTCAAATTTACTTGAATTATAATACGAAAGAGTTAATACTTATAAGAAGAAGATATACTAAAATATATTAAAGAAAAAATATGAAGGATTCTTAAAAACTATCTTCTTTTCAAATACAACGATGATCAATAGTAAAACAAATTTAATTTTTATTTTTATTTTATTTCATTTTATTGAGACGTCTAATATCATAAATATCAATCACTTGCAAGCGTAATTCAGTATACGTAGCCTTTAAAAAATATATTCGAGTATATGCTGACAATGAATGAACTTTATTGGAATTTGTGGGATTAAAAACGTCATAGGCATAAAAAAGAATAAACAATGAATAGTTATTATAATAGTTAGAAAAATATGTTCGATTGGTTAAAAAATTGCAATTAATAAATGACTAAAATGTGCCCGTTTTGCCCATAAATGGTATTTTGACTGGATGGAATAAAAAGAACTTGGAAATTCAAAGGGTCATCTATTCTTCAAAACTATTTTCTACTTTCTATAAATAATATTATTACATATATATAGGGATAATGATAATTATATTCACTTTTTAACTGTTTAAATTAATAATTTAAGCAGTTTCAAGAGTTTAATAATACTACAATTTTTACCTTCTAATGCTTTTAACTATTACAACATAAATCTTAATCTCTCATCTTAAGCTCTCATATGACCGACCAATGAACATCTCAAACACAGGGACTAGAAGATTTCTGAATTGTGGTTGATTCTTGCACCTCTAAAAGGAAAGAAATGATGTAGGATGGGCTTTCTACGATATGACATACTATGGCGAAATATCCCTAAAGTTTCCCCCTACCTCATTTCAAGCCAATCCTGTTGCTGAGTTTAATTATTCTGGTAAGTCAAATGACTTGCGGGGGGATGGAATAATTGTTTTATTATTAACTACATAATCTAATTTTATTATTAACTACATAATCTAATTAAGAAATCTAATTTCATGAACAATGAATAAAAAATCACACAAAAAGTCAAAGGGAGTTTCATGTTTCTTTCATAATATCCGTTCCCATTTGAAGTGAATTATGTAGTTTCAGAAGTGGTAAAAAATAAAGCATGGAAATTACTCAAATCTCATAAGTGCTTGAAAGCAATGATTTTTCTACATTATTTAAGTGCTTTTTTTCTTTTTTCAAAGTCTAGCTCCATTATCCTTTCAAAATTATGTCTTATCCTTTTTGAATCTCTAATTTATTATATACTGCTTTATTAATCTGTATGAATGAAAAAAAAATTATAATTTTTTCTTTTCATTCTTAATTGCCCTTTTATACTTATTAATGTTATATAAATTCCCTCACCGACCATGTAATAATTGTCTCATAAAATATATAATGCATATCAAGCTTTCAGTTTAATTATGGTTAAATTTGATGACAAGTATAAAAAGAAAGATGCTTATTCATAAGTATATATACCATATATTTATTAGTTTTATGTCAAGAATTCATATTTTAAATTTTGTCATATTCTGAAAAAGGAGAATAAGGGTATAAATAAGTAATCCAAAAGTATATGAAGTTAAAATTTAATGAGAGCTAAATATGAAGTACTAATCAGTTAACAGGTAAAGAAATTTAGTGAGATAATTGTTTAATTTCATGGAGTGCAAATGAAAAAAATTAAAATAATACTAGTAAAAAAATCGTCCCTAAATTTATAGTTTAGCTTATTCCTTTAAATTTTAAATTTCTTTCCTTTTAAATCATTAGAAAAAGCTGTATTTAAATATAAATTTTAAAGTTTGGTCAATATATTTAAAAAATATATTTAATATTTTTAATAAATATATTTAATAATCACAATGTATTTAATAAAAACATTTAAATTTTTAAATATTCATTTTTATTCATTAATTAAAGAAAATCCGATATAAAATAATCGCATAAATTGTTTTCTTCCTGACATCCTTCTCCAAGTTCTTATAGTATCAAGATAATACTTGATGAGCGCTATTTTAAAAATATTAAACTAGAGGCCAAGTATTCTATTCTATTTAACATAAAAAAGTACTAATTTTGTTATTTTAAATGGAGTGGAATATATCATGAAATTAATTCAAACTTATAATAATTTAATTTAATTCAGTTCCATATTTTTTATAAATAAAGTTTCTTGTGCTAAAGGGCCACAATTTTTTCTGTTTGGAATAAATCCATAATAGAATGTTTACTTAATATAAAACAAACTACTTCTTCATTAAATGATAAGCTGTTACTGAAGACAATTAATCATATTTTGGCAAGTCTCCTACCGATATTGTTCGGTTCTAAATATTTGGCAGAAAAACCTCGCACTTCTCCTTCAACTTTTTGAGTTACTTCCAGGTCCCGAGTAGTAGCAAGACGCTCTGAAAGAGAATTGTCGGCAATGACAAATGCATTCGTTCCAGAAAATGAAAGATGTCGTTTGCGTCTTCTGCACTCGATTCTGAAATTACATCACCCCACGCATGCTACATCGTGCGGAGATGAAGATCTCGACTAAGTTTGCCAAAATAAAAGAATGAAAATATTAAAGAGAGGAATAGAGAATCAGCTGTGTTCAGCAGAGAAAAATGGGACTTGGAATAATACATTTCTATTGTACTCTCCCATTATCCTAGGGGATGAGGAATCTTCTTCAGTCGTGCTAGTATTTTCATGGATTTTTTTATGCGTTAGTGTTCTGATTATTTAAGTATGTTTTATTCAATAAGATTCTCAATGCTGGGGAATTCCATTTTATTCCTTTTTATTCCATCAAAAATGTATTTCTGAGCAGGTTGTCATTAATGCTAAAATATATTCGAAATTATTTTGATGCTTCTAGTATTTTTTTTTCTAACAAACCATTAAAAAATTATTAATAAATGTTAAAATAAAAAGAAATTTATATTGTTTAGTCCTTTTGTTAACTATTCACTCATGAATAGTTGTAAAATAACTCATATCGATTTTAGAGCAATTATATTTGCTTCCATGTTTCCAATAAAATAATTTATATGCGTCAGAAATATCTTTTTATCTCTTCACCCTCTTAAGCTAATAGGATTATAAAATTTAATTACACTCTTACCATATAACCATACCTTACCATACCATACTGGATATGTCATAATATTAACATTGAACTAAGAAATTAGACTAAAGTGGAAGGAGGGGTATGGATTTCTACTGAGAGAAGAACGAATTTAAATTATTAATTAAATTTTGTAGGCATTTAATTATTTAATTATTTATTAATTGAATAAATTAATTGCAGGACTTGTCGTTGTGTTTCGTCTTGCAAAGAAACCGCCTTGTCGAGTGATTTCTTTATTTAAATGAATAATTTTTAAAATATAAAATATTACATGATAACAAAATTTTTTACAGCATTTAAAATCAGTCTCAAAATATCAGGAAATACCTTTTATCTGCTTAACTTATATAAATTTCAGAAACAATTATATTTGCTTCCATTTTGCCAATAAAATGACTTATATGAATTGGAAATATCTTTTTATCTCTTCACTCTCTTGAGCTTACAGGATTATAAAAATTAATTACACTCTTACTATCTTATTGGATATGTCCATAATATTAATATTTACTAAGAAATTAGACTAAACTGGAAGGCGGGGTTTGAATTTCTACTGAGAGAAGAATGAATTTAAACTATTAATTAAATTATGTAAGCATTAATCAATTTGATAAGTTATTAATTTAATAAATTAATTGCAAGACATAACGTCTTGTTGTTTCGTCTTGCAAAGAAACCACCTTGTCGAGGGCTTCCTTCATTTAAATATATAACTTTTGAAATATAAAATATTTCATGATACCAAATTTTTTAAAATTTTTTACAGCATTTAAAATCAGTCTCAAAGCATCATGACAATACCTTTTATATGTTTAATAGAAAATAAATGATTATATCGAATTCACAAAAGCAGAAATGGAGCTTAATCCGGATTTATAACAAAAATTGCTATAATAATTACATAAGTTAAATTGTTATTTAATATTCAATATTTTAAATTTGATTAATGTTCTTGCTTCCTTTTTTAGACTTGTAGCAAATTCTTCTGATAGTCGCCTCACAATATGAGAGTGAAATTTCCATAATGGTGCTTAGATTTTGCCACTCTGGTATGCACATAAATGCTATGAGATTGGCTACGTCTACATCGGATAAGATGGTCCCCTATGTGAGAGGATGTATGTGTCTGACGAAGATTCATATGATGCATCCGTAATTCCCATCTATGCGTCTGCGATATATTAGGGAATTCAAATTTTGCATGCCAGAGTAGCTACTTTTGGATACTCTTCCAACTGAACTGGGATTTGTTTCTATCATAAATATGCTTCTGTCAAGACGTTCTTGATAATTATTTGGTATGCTCAAGGCTGAGCCAACCTTCTTTATTTAGAGGCCTGGATGCAAGGAATCATTTAAGGCCTAGAAATTTTTGTGAAGCAGAAAAAAAGTTACAATATAAACATTTAATACCCTTGTATTTTTTTTATTCCCGCGATTTTGTTTTTGCTACTTCAGAAAGATTACATTTTTTTGCAATTTTTTATCGATATACAAGACAGAAAGTGCATTAAAGCGTGTTTCTATGTTTTCATTGCAAGATCGTACAGTTAGTGTGCAATTTTATTTTCCTGTTCAAAATTGAATTGTAACTTTT
>JAOUZG010040071.1:6575974-6588552 GCA_026289955.1 Argiope argentata
GTTATATTTTTTCTATCTGTGTGGTTTTGTGTTCTTCTAACCATTTTACTGCATATAACGGTTCGCAAACACGGAACCGCAAATTAAAGCAGCTACTGATCTGATTGAAATAGACAAAAGCCCTAAAAATAAATTTCTCAAACGTATGTTCCCTACCATATGCAAAAGTGCTTGTTAGACAAAAGGGACGGATACCAAGAAACATTTCGACCTTTTGTGGTTCCCTCTCTGCTAGATAAAAGATAAAAAATGCACATTTTTCTCTGAATTCAGAAAATACCATGCAGAAATGTGAGGTATTTGAAAAAAATGTCGGTTTTAGACCATTGTTCAATTTATTAGACAACTGAGAAACATATGTAAAGTGCCAATTATATTTATTTTTCCATTAATATTTTTAATGTTGTGAATAATATTGATGATACAAAAAGAAACTATATGTATTTCTTTAAAATGTTAATCCTGTTGTTATTTAATGGATAACACTTTCAATTTTTTTATTTATGAATTTAAGCAGTTTCTTTTAATTAGTTATCTCTTAAATTTCCTTTTTTTACAATGACAATTTAGTCTATTTATTAGAATTGACAAAAAGTTTTAAGTAGATTTTAATCGTTTTTTTTAATGTTATTCAACTGTCCTAGAAATAGAACATTGGTCCAAAATGAGTTAAAGAATCAAATATGAATTTTTACGTTATCCTAAGTAATGTGTGAGGTCATTTAATTTACATAATATCTCTTTGCTTACTTTAAACGAAATTAGATGCAAATCCAGTATTTTTCTAAAACATTAAAAATTACTTAAATAATTTTTACCTTTGTTTTATTAATTTTAATAAATAATTTGTAATAATTTTTTGTTTTACTATTATATAAGTTTTCGCAAACAAATGTTGCCTATAATAGATTTTAAAACTTTTAGTAATAAAAGTAATTTTAAAAAACCCTCCAAAGTCTGAGATAGTCTTTTAATATTTTCGTACAAAATTATAAATATAAATTTACCTCCTTTTGCTGTAAAAAGAATAAAATCTAATTATTTTTTGTTCTTATATTTTTAAAGAAACTACAATATGTCTATTTCATTTATCGAGGCCTGAAAGGCTAAAGGTTTCTAAAATACAAAACTCAAAATGCATATTAAAAGATGAATTTTAAAAAGATCTCAGATTTCATAAATTTAAGTAAATTTTTTCATATCAATTCTAATAATTGTAGATATTTTCTAATAAGCCTACAAAAGAGTGTTTCTTAAAAACATATGTTTATTTATTAATTTATTATTCTAATTAATAATTTCTACTTTTACTTCTTAAATATTATTTGCATTCATTATAAATATGTATATTAAACACTGAATTTTTTAAATATATCTGCCCGGTTTCGGAAGTACATTTTAAAAAATGTTTTGATTATCAAATTTAGTAGATTTTCCTGATTTTTATGTCTCAGGACAATAAATAACATTAATTAAAAATATTAATTTAATTCATTAAATTGAGGTATTTTAGGTAAAATTTGATGAAATAAGAAAAACGCAAAACGTTCAACATTAAAATTAATTCTCCTATTCAAATTATTTTTCTACAGAACATACTTATTTTATTTATAAAGACAATTAACTAAAATCTAAGAAAATATATAAATGAAAAAAGTTGTAGATCTTCAAACCTTCTTATGGGAAATATATTGTAAAAACCATTGGTACTATTGTCTATAAACTTCTAAAAGAAACTATTAACATGAGACCTAAATATTCCATTCATTGCCTGCAAAACCCTTATGGTAATTTATATAAAAATGTCAAGAAAATATATCTATAATGTTTTGTGAAACTATGTTTTGCGTAGTAAAATTGTGATAAAAACACATTTTTTAAAAAGAGTATTTAATGTTTTTATCAGAAAACATCCAAAATAGTATTTCATTTTAAACACTTAAAATTTCCCCACTTTTGTAGTGAATCCATCCCTCATTCTCAATTAATTATTTTATTATTTTTCTTCTTTTTCAGTATTTTTTATTTTTTGGACAATTCTGTAACTAGCAAAGACTGTCTCTTTGTAGCAACGATTCGTTTGTTGCCAAAGCAACTATATTGTGTCAGCATGCAATGACCCAGAATAATATGCAATTCATTAAAAAAAATTATCAGGAAAACCATTATTGAATAATTCTACAACCCCTAAATTAGCCCCTAAAAGCAAGTGTTTTAACTAGACAAACATATTTTTGAGAATAATTGTCCATAATATATTGTTAAAACTTTCATTAACATTTTATGTTTTGCTATGAAGGCATTTTTGAGAAGATTTGGGACACATAATTTATTATAAGTAGGATTAATAATATTCATAATAGATTTGGGAAGTTCTGTACTTGATTCTTTATATTTTTTTGCCACCTGAAAGTGGACATTGGTATTTGCGCCAAGAATTCTTTATATTTTGGCAATGTACATCCATTGGCCTTTACTTACTGAAACAAACTTAAGTAAATGCAGCAAGTGATGCACTTTGAATCTGCAATAAATTACCAACGTTGGATCTTATTGCAATACCATAATAGTTCAATTGTAATTTATTTATAACATTGTCTGTAAACTTTCCTTTGATCCGAAACCTTAAATAGATTTTTTTAAAGCTCTCCCCCTTCTGCTTTTAAACATGCCCAACACGTTTACATTTAACAACAGAATCTTTAGTGAACTTAATGGATATTTATGGCATTTAAGCACGAAATAACTGTCTTCCGGTTATTTCCGTTCTGCTTTCGGTTTTGTTTTTGTTAATGATAAAATTACCGTATAAACAAAACAAACACAGATTTGGAAACATAAATAAATGATCTTTCACAGGGAACAATAAAATAAAATGCGATTTTTAGTGACAAACTGAATTGGCAACCTATAGCAAACCATTAATGACCATAAATCCTCCCCTCCCTCTAAATTAGTTTATTTTAACAATTCATAAATTTAAGCTTAATTTTACATAACCATATAAACAATTTGATAATTATAGTTATTTTTAAGAGCAGCTGTAAAATCACATTTCTTAAAAACATTTTTAGTAATTAATTTATTATTCTAATTAATAATTTCTACTTTTCAGTTTTAAATACTAATTTCAATCATTTTAAAACTTATGATAGCTTATAAACAAATTCCTTACAAATTTACTATCAAGTAGTGCTAATTGTAAAAGGTGAAATATTAAAAGAACAAAGTTAATTAAAATCTTTTAAAATTATCTTTGAACGTGTTCCATTTTGAAATCTACTTAATACAATTTCAAAATGCATAAAGTACTTGAAATAGAATCTTAGTTATTAACATAAAATAGTTACCCTTCTTTTTGTTTTATTAGCTATTTTAGTCTTCACGAAATTCCATGTACGATGGGTTGAAAAGAATCCATGCACAAATATAATTGGACATTTCTTTGAATCAGTCCCATCTTCAGGATCGTTGACAGTGAAGAAAAGGTCGACAGGTTCGCAACTGAAAACCATTATAAAGATCAAATGTATTTTGATTGCTTATTTCGAAAGCAAATTTAGAAGGAAACTTAAAAAACAAAAATACATATTCAGATTTTTTCCGGTACCTGAATTTAATGAAGTTTTGAAATCCCAGATTCTAGTTTTTCTAGCAATTTCTTAAAAATTAGAAAAAGAAACTTAGGGGGTAATAATTAGTACATTTATATGAATATAATTTATAGCTAACTTCAAAAGAAAAAAAAGGATTTTCTGAAGCGATATTAATTAATTTTTTTCCGTTTTGCGAAAAAATACAACATATTGCTTATTACAAATTTAATTTTTTGTTAATGATGATAATGATCTCGTGTCCTCTCTACTACAGAAAGACGGGGTGCAGTAGCTTCTGAGGGTAGAGGCCCCTGAGCACCCGAGGGCAGAAGTCTGACTTCTAGCTCATATGAGGATGACACACACAATCATTGAACAGCTCCTTTTTACAGGTGGGTACATTCATACAACTCACAAATAGAACACAGAAAAACAACCATGCCCTAACCTGGAATCGAAGCCGAGACGCACAGATCACTAGGAAGACGCGCTACCTCTGTGACAGGACGCAGACATTTGTTGTTAATGTCAGACCAAATTAGGAGCTTAATTTGATTTGTGTGTTATCTTCAAGAACCCTGACTGTTATCGTTGCACCTGTGTTAAGTTCCAAGATTCAATACCAAAGGGTTTCTGTTTCAAACCCTGATTAAATCGAAAAATTGTCGTGATAGATATAATTGTGCGCTTTAAATTCTTCGGAGCTCGGTGTCCTCTTGTTGGTTTGGAAAAGAGTTTACCAGATCAAGTGTAGCCCTTTTTATTTGACCATAGTTGAAAATAGCTAATTATGTTGTGAAATAGCCCAAGAGTACTGTTAAAATGGCCGTTATTATAACTAAACAAATGTAATCATCGCTATTCATATTGAAATGAAACACACTATTGTGTTAGTTTTGATTTTATATATGAAATAATATGTTTTTGTTAGTTTTCTTCTACAACACCTATCTGTCTCAACTATTTAGAGTGAAATGATAATAATTATTATAAATTTCATGTTTTCATAATATTTTAAAATAGAAGTGCAATACTTCATGAAAAATAGTAGAAGAGTTATGTATACTATAATCAAAAATCAAACAACGATATATACATATAGAAATCTAGATATTACACAAATGATGGCATTATTTTAAAAAAAAGTAAAAATAAGCTGTCATCAAACAAAGTTCTAGTTTGATTTATATAAAAATATTTTTTAATGTCAAAGAAAATGATTTTATTAATAAACTAACTAAGATAGTATGATTTTGAAAAGACCGAAAACTTACCTGGTTTCAGATGCCATTTGAAGCTTTTGATTTTAAAAACAAGACACAAGAAAACAAAAGTTCACACAAAAGCTTTTAGGTGCTCCAAGATTTGTTCTTAAGGACCAAATAAATCATGTAAATTTTTCCTTTAAATTTAATGGGCACTTATGAGATAAATTATTGTTGTAAAGAAAAAAATAAACTATTAACGCTAATTAAGGCAAATTTTCACCCGGGAGTAAATAGCATTTTTCCTTGGCGCATTGGGAGTACTAACCTTCAACACCCTTTTTCATTAATGATTAAATTGTCTAAAATCGACTATTACTGTGAAAACTACGTGCGCATTTCACGTAGAATTAATGAATTAATGATGAGTGATTTCAAATCACTCATCATTAATTCATTAGACTACGTCTAGGATAAGACTTTAGAAAAAAAAGATATACACAGCTGATATTTTTGGAATTATTACATAAAACAGGCAGAAAATATATGCTAGAAATATATAAACCTTAGAAATCGAAAATATTTTGAAACTTTTCTTTTTACTAAAATAAAAGTGGGTAGAGCAAAAAGTTTATAACTTTCAAACTATTTGTTTTAAAATCCGACAGAAAATTAAAATCGGAAGGATGTAGATCTTGAATTAAGAAATAGAGAGTTTTATTTGAATTTAGATTTATTAACGTTGCATCGTTAAGACATACTTAAAAATAAGGAATATTTATATCCAATCTTTTAAATTCTAGAATTACACTAAAAGATATTATGAACAATTCAATTATTAAAATTGTATAAAAAACGCAAGTATCAAATTTTTGTAAAATACTTTTGTAGAAAAACTTGGTGTACCTTTTTAGCAGAGCACTTTTTTTAGAAAAAATATGGTGTATATATACTTTAACCTTATTTGCGGGTTTGATACAGTCTAAAATTAGTAATAGGAAGTCAATATGGGAAATAAGCATTAAATTTTTTTTTCAAAAATTGGCATTTAAAAGCATAAATTTAATAAAATTCTTTAAAAGCTTCACCTGTCTACAACAAAATACATCAATCGCACCGAACAAAACTTTTACCAAAAACTATTACATAATTTTTTCTAGAGAATGAACTTCAATCGTAAAGTTATAACAATAAATAAAAAATTTGGAATTTATCGTCATAAAAGTTTTAGTAAATTTATGACGTTATTATTCAAACAAAAGACTTTTAAATTATATATTATTATAGCATTAACGACTTAGAAATAAATGAAAAATATTGGTTAATTATGAAATGAAAATCTACTCACCTCATTCCGAAGATTAATTGAATCTTACGCAAAGAAAGCAGGCCTCAGAGAATATTCTTACCATTTTAATGGAACGATTAAAGACGAGCGAATTGCGAATACAGAATGAAGACTGATCGAAATCAAAAAAATCCAACGGAAACATAAATAAAGAAAAAATGATGAGACAGAAAAAAAAATAATAACTAAAGTCATTTTGTTGCTGGTTTTCCATTGGCGCCGCTCCCTTCTGGCCGGATGAATCAACATCTTGGGGGGCCCGGCGAAGAGACTGGCAGGATGGCCAGTCGTGAAACAGGACGGCGGATGATTCCGGAGGCGACCTTCAGCTCCACAACGCGAGTGACCTCGTCCCTTCCGGGGAATACGTTGACTACTCTGCCTAATTTCCAGTACAGAGGTGGCACTGAGTCCTCTTGAATGATGGCTAAATCACCAACTTGGATGACTCTCTTCTCTCGGTGCTTTAAGGGACGAGGCATCATCTGGAAGAGGTATTCTCTTGACCATCGTATCCAAAACTGCTTCTTGAGCTGGAGGAGACGGCCATATCTAGAAGATAAACTCAAATCTAGATTAGATTTGAGTTTATCAGGAAGTTCTAGATTTCAGGAAGTTCCATCATAGGAGCTCCTATAAAGAAGTGGCCAGGGGTTGAGGCTCTGATATCACTGGAATCAGGGGACAGGGGTACCAGAGGCCTTGAGTTTACGCATGCCTCAATTTGGCATAATAATGTGGACAACTCTTCGAATGTTAAAAGTGAACCTTGACATGCTTTCAGTAGATGGCGTTTAGTTAATTTGACCGACGCCTCCCATAACCCACCACAATTGAGGGCATAAGGGGGCATGAAATGTCACGTGATAGCCTTGGCGGATGAGAAGTCTTGAAAAGCCTCACTTCGAGATAAGTCAATTAAGTATTTTATGTAGGAATTGGTTCCTACAAAGTTCCTTCCATTGTCGGAATAAATGTCGGCTGGGTAGCCTCTACGTGCGACGAAACGTCGTAGGGTCGCTAAAAACGCTTCTGTAGATAAACTGGTGACTAGTTTCAGATGGATAGCCTTGGTGTTCATACAAATGAATAAACATATGTACGATTTGAATCTGATGGCTTTTCTCTGATGCTGGCATTTGGTAACAATTTGTCCAGCATAATCGACCCCAGTTTTTTCGAACGGTCGGTTTATTGAGATGCGGGGCACCCGTAAATCACTCCATCATTTATTGAATGGGTTTTGCACTTAATTTAAAACATTTTACATAATTTCTGAGTACCTTTCTCACAGTGTAAAGTCCATCCGGAATCCAGTATTCTTGACGAATTAATGATAGGACAAGATTTTGTCCTCCATGGAAACTGATATTGTGGAAATGTTGTATAATTAAGGTCGATATATGGTGATTCTTTGGAATTAGCGTAAGATGTTTTTGGTCGAACGATAATGTTTGATGTTTTCTTAGTCGACCTCCTACTCGAAGAATGCTGTATGAGTGTAAAAATACATTTAATGGCGACAATTTACTGGTTGGTTTCACTGATTTATTTTTTCTTAATTGTCGGATATCTTCGGAGAATTCTGACGCCTGTATAAGTTTGACTATTCTTCGTTTCCCATAATCTATTTCTTGAGATTGCAACGGTCCGGTTACTTTTAAGGATTTAAAAGTATTAGAAAACATGAAAATCCATGCAACGATTCTAACTAGTTTTAAGTAGGACGAACATTTCAATAGAAAATCCGGGAACTGGGTAGTTTCTACTACTAAACAATGAAGTTCCTGATTTCGTAATATATTATCTTCTGAAATTGATGAACTGGGCAACACATTTAGAGGTACGTTAAAATCCGAAAGAAGCCATGGTGGACCAACAAACCAGTGGCTAGCTTTTAACTGCCCGTGGAAAAGTCCTCGAGAGGCGGAATCAGCCGGATTTTGTTTTCCCGGTATATGTCTCCAAGACTCAATTGTCGTCAGTGAGTTTATCTTCTCCACACGGTGTTTCACAAATTGGTTCCTCTTTGCTGGTGTGTTAGATATCCAGCCTAATGCTATCGAGGAGTCGCACCATAGCAAGACTTCATCGACCTTGAATTTAACGGTAGTCTGTAGAGCATTCACCAATTCCGCCAATAAAACTGTTCTTGAAAGCTCAAGCCGCGGCAAAGTTAAGCGTTTCACGGGTACAATTCGCGTTTTTGAAGCTATTAAAGATACATTTATACTGCGGGATATTACGCGTAAATAGACAACGGCGGCATAGACCTTTACAGAGGCATTGCAGAATCCGTGAATTTCTGTTTTAATGGCGTTAACTACATGCATATATCGAGGAATTTGAATGTCTTTCAGATGCGGGAGTTCAGATTGAAATTTGAGCCACTGTTCGAGAATATGCCGAGGTAAGGGTTCATCTCAAGATACTTCAGCCAACCAGAGTTCTTGAAGCATAATTTTCAGGACGACTGTGGCAGGTGCCATCAATCCTAACGGATCATATGTTTGAGGTATCTGCGATAACAATTGTCATTTAGTAGTGATACTTTTGGGATCTACAGTCCGAACTTGAATACAGTCCGAATTTAAATTCCAGAATATTCCCAGAACTCTTTGAGATGAATCCTTATCAAAATAATGAACTACACTATCTGCTTTATCGGACTCTGGCAGTCAAGAAAGAGCCTCTGGGTGACTGCAAGCCCATTCTCTAAGGGGAAATCCTCATGAATTCATGAATTTCCGTAACTCCTGAATTATGAATTGAGCTGCTTTTATCGAATCTCCTCCTGCCAATAAATCATCGACATAAAAGTTTTCCTTAGCGATTTCCGCTGCGATTGGGAAATTCTCATGTTCATCTTCACATAACTTTTGCATTGTGCGAATGGCTAAATATGGTGCACATGATGTGCCGTAGGTTACAGTGTTTAGTTTATAAATATTGATTGGTTGGTCAGCACTTTCTCGCCAATAAATCCTTTGATATTTTCTATCCTCTTCGGCCATGAAAATTTGCCGATACATTTTGGCATATCAGCCGTAAACGCAACCGGATAACTTCTAAATTTAAGTAAAATATCAAAAATACTCCTTTGGAGTTTAGGTCCCTTTAATAGCACATCATTTAAAGATTTGTAGTTATTCGATTTGTATGACGCGTCGAACACTACCCTAAGTTTAGTGGTAGTACTGTGCTCGTTCACGACACCGTGATGAGGAAGGAAATAATTAAGTTGAAGGGATGTTTCATCTGGTTTTAAGAGTTTCATATGTTTCATGTCTATATATTCCTTCATAAATTGAATGTATTGTTTCCGTAGGTCAGGCTTTTGATTTAATTTTCTCTCGATAGTACAAAACCTCTGAAGAGCATCCATTTTGCTCTCACCGATCACCTTATCTTCCTTGAAGGGTAGTCTAACGACATATTTCCCTTCATCGGTTCGAGTCGTTGTATTTAGAAATATTGTTCCACCGTATCTTCGGAATAAAAGATTTTTTCCTATTCGGGTAACGATTCACAATCGAAGAATTTCTTTAAAGTTTCGTTAACACAAGAGTCATTGTTTGTACACGTTGTATGGCATATAACACTGGAACTGGCATTTGCATTCAAGTCAACTTGACCACATAGAAACCAGCCAATTTTGCTGGGAAAAGCAGTAGGAGTCCCCGCTGGGCCTATGATGGCACTTTCATTAATTAAACGTGAGAAAATGTCCGCTCCCAACAGCACGTCTATAGGGCTTTGTATGAAGAAATTATGGTCTGCGAGCTGCAACCCTTTGATATTAGGCCATTCATACTGATTCAAATGAAAATTCGGAAGAGGTGATGTTACCCTATCCAACACGAATTCATTTACCGAAAATAAATCTGCTGAAAAATGCGGAGTGAATTCAAATTTGGTTTCTTCTAATAATTTGTCTGCAACCATGCAATTAACACCTACCAAACTATGTGATGTACTATGTAGTGCCAATTCTGAACGTTCGGCACAGGCCCTCGTGATAAACGAATTTTGACTTCCACTATCAATTAGAGCTTTGCACTGACTAACTTTCCCTCCTTTGCCCTTTACGTTAATTAAAGCAGTTGATAACAACACCTTACTAGAATA
Source organism: Argiope argentata (assembly GCA_026289955.1). NCBI lineage: Eukaryota > Metazoa > Arthropoda > Arachnida > Araneae > Araneidae > Argiope > Argiope argentata. The sequence goes on from JAOUZG010040071.1 coordinate 6,586,252, forward strand.
AAATTGTGCTGTATTTGAAATTGACAGTTTAGAAATTATGGTTACCAACTACTTCATTACTTCCGGCATTAGCTTCATATACATGCAAAAGAGTGTGATGTTTCTCTGCACAGTTTTTACAATTTATGTTAATTCTACAGTTTTCCCACAGATGATTTTGACGCAGACAATTTTGACATAGTTTACTAAATTCCATAACCTTCCACCGTTCAAAAACCGGTATTATATTAAACATAGGGCACTTAAATAACGCATGAATTGATTGCACACTACACAAGTATAACTTTTCTTAACAATCACACTGTTAACTATTTGTTTCCTATTTACTCCAGCATCAGGTGATTTTTTTACAGAATTGCATTTCGTTTCTGATTTAATACCCGTCACGTCATCTAAACTTCGAGCTTCCCGCTCAATAAATTTCCGAAATTTATCTGTCTAGTATCTCATCACTCTCTAACGTTAATTCCCACCTTCGTTTTAGCGGTTGATCTAATTTTGAAACCATAAACTGAATTACTATCAAGTCACTCAACGAATTAAACTCTAACCCTAAAGTATTAAGATTTCTCACAAATTCATTGCATGTATCAATTATTTCTAACAAAGTTTTTGAGTTATATGCTTTAACTATCCTTGTAGAAAATATTCTATTTATTTGGGATAACGCTGGCAGTCTTTTATCTTCGAATCTTTCACATAGTAAATCCCAGCAATGCTTTAAATTCTCCTCTTTTAAAGAGAATTCACGAATTATTTTTGCCGCGTTTCCTCTAAATGATGAATGTAAATACTGTAGTTTCTCAAGATTTGACAAATTTTCATTTTCTAATACAGTGGAAATATATAATTCTTTAAAAGAAATCCATGATTTAGAATCCCTATAAAAATGCGGAAGGTCAAATTTAGGTAATTTCACGACTGAACCTTTAACCTTGGATTCCGATTTTCTGGCATTATTATTCGACTCTGGATCATATTTTTCCTCAAGATCCAATAATAAATCCAAAATTATCTCCTGGTATTTCAAATACTTCCCCAAATTATCATCATTTTCTTTTACTGTAAGGTTTTGAACTATTCCGCTAATTTAAGTTCATCAGATTTCACTTTCGATTTTAAAATTTTGATATTAGACTGTTGTTCTTTACCACAGTCTCTAATTAACTGACTAAATTAATCTAACTCCTTGCATACTTGCTCAAAATGAACTTCGGTTTTAGAAAATTTAGGACTCATTATGCATTTTTGCAATAATAACAAATAGCAACTACAAAGAATATACTGTTTAAATAATAGAATGAATATTGAGTATTATAAATTACTGTTTTGATTTCGATTTTCGAGCAATGAATTTTAATACTTCATCGATAACTCAGGCCACTACGGACCAAAATTATGTAGCATTAACGACTTAGAAATAAATGAATAATAATGGTTGATTATGAAATGAAAATCTACTCACCTCATTCCGAAGATTAATTGAATATTACGCAAAGAAAGCAGGCCTCAGAGAATATTCTTACTATTTTAATGGAACGATTAAAGACGAGCGAATTGCGAATACAGAATGAAGACTGATCGAAATAAAAAAAATCCACCGGAAACATAAATAAAGAAAAAATGATGAGACAAAAAAAAATTAAAATAACTAAAGTCATTTTCTTGGTGATTTTCCATTGGCGCCACTCCCGTCTGGCCGGATGAGTCAACAATCACACACACACACACACATATATATATATATATATATATATATATATATATATATATATATATATATAATATTACTCAATCTAAAATCTTTTAGTTCAATTCCTTAAAAAAGTGTATTAAAAATTTGAATCTTTCATTCATATTTCAAAGTATCATGTCAGAACCAAATTTCTTGAACGGCCAATTATTGAAAACGTCTTATTTAAATAAACAATCTAATCTACTTATAAAAAGAATTTTTTTAATGTTTGAAGAAAACATCTCAACATAAAGTGGCTGATTTTGCAAACGTATGGATTAATCAAATAATTTCAACCATTTTTAAAAAAAGATTTTTATTCAAGTTTGAAGAAAGCTTTCATGAAGTTAAAATTGCTACAAAAAATCATCTCAATAAAAAGTGGTAAATGGGATATTGAAAAGGTATTAATTTCAAAATTGCAGCCATTTACCAATATTTTAGACCTACTTTTGAGAAAGTTTAAATTTGAAATTTCTTTTACTTGCCTTTGCATTTTTTTGAATTTAAAAACCTTATCCCATTGAACCTTCATTGAAGCATCAACGGCTCATGCAAGTTAAATT
>JAOUZG010040071.1:6591493-6604067 GCA_026289955.1 Argiope argentata
CGAAAGTTGCGTTTATTCAAGAACGGTCACCTTGGGCCAAAAGTGCACTTCAGTTCGAGGGATGTTATCAGGCTTATAAAGTAGTCACCTCATACTCTCCCACCAGTGAGTCGGGGGAATAGACTAGCGATACCTATGTGAGGTGTTGGTAATGATATTAACAACTATCGTCTTTAATGCACTTTTCCTATTTAATGCGTATTCTTAATGAATTGCCGATAGAGGGCGCCGCGACAGTTGAACGAAGCTATGTGCAAAGAATGCGTTTATCCAAGGTCGGTCGCCGGGTTACCATTGTCGGTAAGTATGTGGATAGCGCTAGGCCCTAACTCCCAATCATGGTTAGTAGCCTAGTAACATATCCATTGGACCAGAAGTGCACTTCAGTCCGAGGGATTTTATCGCTTATAAAGCATTCACCACACTACCTTTATTTTACCACATTTAATATGCAGCGAATGAATATCTTGAGCACTAAGGTGATAAAATGTGCTCCAAATTGCATTTGATATTGCCTTTACAGAGCCAGGGTTTTTAAGTGTTAAAACCTAAATAATTTTGCATTGTATTTATCTTAAAATATGTTAGCTTCCCTTTTCCTCCTTATCCTTTTGACTGCTATTTTAGTTTTGTCAAGGCAGTTCCAAGCCTTTTTTGATAATTCCTAATTCATTCTTTTTAATACTTTTACTGTAGTATGGATTAAGTACATATACTTAAGTCTAACTTTTGCTGTAAACATCTAAAAATCTCTGTGGTCTCGTTTTAGAAGCAGATGGTTTTTCCGGTAAACTTTCTGAAATGAGAGATTCTTTTGTCTTCGTATATCAATTAGCAACAAACCATTTTTTTCTTGGACTTCCTATTACTAGCAGAATCCATTTAATATCGTAAGAACAGCGGAAAACAAATATAGCAAGAACGAGCAAAAAGTACAAGTATATAATTTTTTAAAAAAAATAAACAAAAAATAAAGTTAAATATCATAGCTAAACAGGATGAATGAAATAAAATATATTTTAATTAAAAATTTCTTTAAAAAACGCATATGATTTCAAGTAAAATTTATGAAAATTTCTTTGTTTACATTTGGTTTGTAAACCGACATTAGAGTTTTTAGTGAAAGTACCTCAAAAGAATTATTTATAACGAGAGAAATATTCCGCTTATTAAAAGCATTTTGGTATCGTTTGAAAGCTAAAGGATCAAAGAAAATTTCGAAATAAAAAAATATTCGATATTTTAAACGATTTTCGAAGTTTCAAATATGTATGTACACCTTAAATATATTTTATTTTCCCGTTCACAACACCTGTTTCGTTTAAGGAAGATTTCATTTCATTGTGTTGGATATTTCCTTGTTATTCTCTTTGCTTATTCATCTTGCCGATTTATGTAAAACAATTATTTTTAAATTCATATAAGTACATTATAATGAATATGGTATCGATTCAAAAAACGTCATGGACAGAGTTAATTCTGTTTGTAATTAAATCAGATGACTTATAACACCTATTCAATGATTTTCTAGAAACTGGAAATAGATGTGGATAATCAAATAATAATATGCAATATAATGATGTTAGAAGTGGTTAATTAATAAAATTGTTATATTTGTAGCTAAATGGGGAAATCATTTATCAATATTGTAACGTACATAATAAGCCATCGATATTAATAAAGATGTGAGTTAACCTTTTATGGGCCGATTTTTTGTTTTAACTCCAAAAAAAAAAATGTGGGAACGAAAAACCAGAAATTACAAACCTATATATGCAAATAAAGAAAAATTGTTTTTAAACAATTTTATCGCGTTATAATCATTATGTGACTTTCAAGTCACTCCAGTCTATAAAATTTGTACTTAAGTGTATAATAACTCATATGTGTAAGTCCGTAAAACAATTTGCATTTGGTGTAAAGCATAAATATGCAAACATCCATAAACAGTTTGGTAATCACTGACAAAACAAAATAATTTCAATTGGATCAAATGGTTTCGCGTAGTTTTACTTAAAACAGTTTGCACATCAATTATTTTGCTATTTCGGGTTGCTGAGTCTAGAAATGGTAATGGATACTAGTATTGGTTGTGTTTGGAACGTCATAAAGTTAATACTTATTCGCCATCTCATGAAAAAGGCTATAATTATTTTGTAAAATGTTGATAAATTAAAATGCGTCCTGAAAGTTGCACGAGCCCATAGAGGATAAAAAGTATGGGAAAAAATAGGGCAATAACGAGTATATTAATGTCTTTGTGAGAAGTGATGTTAGAGGAAAGTGGAGAATATGTAGTGAAATCTGTAAGGAAAAGTCTGTCGTAATATTGCCAGAACACGCTATTGCGTTTGTCATAATATTGCCATTGAACATGTCGCAATCATACAAATACAATTATATCCTGTGATAAATAAACAGTAAAAGGTTATGGTAGATTGCGGCAATAAAATGTGAATAAGTAAAGGCAACAAAGAGAATGGGTTGTGAAATGTAATTTGCCAACAATAATAAATTGATTATAGAGGATGGATAGAAATGACATGTGAATAATGAATGATCGTATTTCAGTGAAAGAGAAGTTAAAAAATGAATAACCTCATACAACAATTAATGCTATACAATGAATAACAAATGGCGAAATTTGTTGAAAATTGTAGAAAGAGAGATAAACATTAAAGAAACGAAGTGCTACTGTTGAAAATAAGGTATAATAAGACAAGAAATAGGGTTGTTTCTTAGTCTGCTGATAATATAGGAATCTTGAGCTGATTCGAGTGAGATGATTTTGGAGAAATCAAGTAAATGAAATTAGATACATATTTTACGAAAAGGAAAATTTTCCATGTGAAAATTGACGTACATTTTGTGAAAAGAAAAAAAAGAGAGACTTTCAATCTATTGTTTAACTTTCAATCTACTGTTCATTTTTTGGATAAATCGCTCGCTATGAATATCACAAAATAAAAGAAATGAGTTGAAAATATAGAAAAAATATGTTAGTTCATGTAGAATTACTATAGTTTTGAAATTTGAATATGTATTCGTTAATTTTTGAAAATTTAAGAAAAAAAAATTCAATATTAACAAACATTAAGGATTTATCTTTGTAAAACATATTAGCTTATTAAATGTATTAATATTTTAAAGAATCTTTATAATATTCATTAGTATCATACTTTAAAATGGAAACATTTGAAAAACAATTAATATCGCATGTTAAAATGCAGATTTGAGAAGCTAAATAAGGATAATATAGAATTAAATAATGATGGTTTTCACTGGCGGTTTATAATATACGCTTGACAAAGAAAAACAAATATTGATTTAAGTGGAGACTTAAAAAATAATTTATTTTTTTAAATAACTTATGTAATTTTACTTTTAAAATAGTAAAAGATGTTTTTAAGTTTTTTTAGTATAAGCACTTCTGGTACCAAAAGTAACCATACATTAATATACATTTTCAATTTTTCTTGAAATTCTTCAGAACAATATAAGATTCTAAAAAAAAATACTTCCGAATATTAAAACCGATTTCAGAAGTGCACAAAAAATCCAAAGTAATGCTTCCTTTTTTAAATATTTAATTCATAATTTTATTTGGTCAAGAAATATGGTCATACTTCCTGAATTTTCTTACATTTATTAATTAGATGAGTTTTAGCCAACAGGATTTAATTTAGTTTTGAGATACCGTTCATTCAATATCGATAAAACTTTGACAACTTATTACCTATACTCGATGTCACTAGCATAGTACAATTATCTAATATATAAAAAATATTTTCGGATCTATTTACCGCATCTATTAACCAAGTATAAACCCCCAAATAACTCGCTAAGAGACTCTACAGATTAGTAAAGGGGCTAAACTGAAGGGAGTTGGAGATTAACAAAAAAAAAGAACAACGACAAGACAGCAATGAAGCAGATTGTTTACGATTCACACATTTTCGTGCTTCAGAAATTCAAGATCAATTTGCCATGAGATCGAAAAATAGGGTTTTTGTGAGACATTATGATTCGCATCAGAATCAGAAGACAAATATGCGGCAAGAATTGAAATAGTTACATGAGTGATTGAATAGTTACTCTACTTCTATGAACAGTGCATGTTGATTTGAATATTTCCGTATTCAATATGATGTTAAGTAAGATTACAACATTGGATGCCAGTGTAAATATTGAAAAAGTGGTCAAGCCCTGTGGGCATTACAGACCTCTTAAGTTGAACAATGAAACACGAAGATTGTCCTGAGCCAATGGTAAATTTAAATTTCCAACACTGCATCCACCATCTGATCCATTGTTTTCATTGATTTCAGATGACTCTACTGATTCCAAACACTTTTTTACGGAACAGCTCTAAGTATAATTCAGAGTTACAAATGTCTTTTTAGGAGTTTACAAGGTTTTTCAAGATCAGTACATGTCTTCTTTCATGAACAAATATATCACCGTATTGGTTCCTCTATCCGTTTAGGAACGTGTACATAAATTTTCAAAAATATATTTTACGGGGTGGGCAATGATTTTCAAATTGATCATAGCTACGATGCAGTTCTAGGTACCAAACGACAAATTATATTATATTTAAAAGCATTTTTTATCAAAGCAATTCATTGAAAAAATTCTTCAAAACTTCAATCGACAATTTAACGACAGATAATTATTCAATTCAAAAGCGACGACAGAGCAGTCCACTGGGACAGCATCCCGGACGTTACAAAACACCTACCGTCAAAGATGTTACGATTATCCTATTTGGCGAAAAACGGGATTCAAGGGAAATAATTCTATGGCGACGTAATAATGCAATTCAACGTGTCTTTGAGACACACCAATCATTCGATGCACTGCAGTACCCCATAATTTTATGGGTAGAGCAAGACGGATCTCACTTTAATATTAGGCAAACTAATCCATTTACAGGTAACTAAATATCTTTATTTCATTTTTTAAATGAAAATATTACTTTCTTTTTTAACTTTTTTAATATTTGTGAAAGTAATTTACTATTTTCATATATTTTATTTTCTTTGTTGTTACAAGTGAACAACTCAATTAAAAATAATCAGCGTTGAGTTTTTATCCATTATTGTTTTACGATACCTCAGAATGGAATTATATTCTGCAATACCATCAAATATTCCATTAATATGTGGTAGACATGTATGCCAAAATTATATCAAATTTTTTTTGTTACTATACTTTTAAATCAAAAGTTATTGGGTTCAGAAACTTATATTTACTAATGCGATACAAATAAACTGAAATATTTCAGATTCTGGTGAAATAGTCATATATCCAGGAATGTTCAATGGTAATGCAATGAATATGATGAGGAAGCTATAACATAAGTGCAATCATATCACCAACCCTATTTTCCCATTACATTTACCTTCTTCAATATAAAATCTTTTGACCATGAGATGAGTCAAAAGATTTTATATTGACTGGGCTGATAACATCCGATTGACATGAATTGACAATAAGAATATTCAAATGAAAAATAATTGATTGACGAACTTAATTGGAATACCACATTTATGATAAACTCGCTACTGGATGTATGTGATTGAAGGGAAAAAGAAAGGAATTCAATATACTCACATTCTCATTTGTCTGAAAATGAAATTACATACAGCTCAAATTGATGATGTTATTTCTGTAGAAATTCCTAATCCTGAAGAGGATTGACTGCTATTCGATATTGGGATGAAGAACATGGTACATGGACCATGCCGAGAAATGACTCCAAAATCTCCTTCCATAGTAGATAATAAATGCACGAAAAAGTTTCTCAGAAATTTATTTCATGAAACACGCTCTGGTGGTGATGGATATCCTCAACACAGACGCCAAAGACCAGAGTCTAGAGGTCATAAAACAACAATTAGAATGAGAAATGCTGACTTGAAATCATCAACAAGTAGATGGTACCATATTCTCCAATGTTATAGAAATCATTCAAAACTCATAAACACGTTGATTATTGTCATTTCGTTAAATACTTTAGGCATATGATCAAATACATCAACAACGGCAAAAAATAGTCAGTATTTATTGACCTGATGCTCACAATGATAAAGCGAATCGATTTTAAACAGATCGATGTATCAACAGCATTAATGCTGTTTAGTGTATTCTGAGTTTTCTAATTCACATTCGTCATCCCACTGTTGTTCATCTTGCAAATAGACAGAAAGTCAATTTCACGATAGACACTGCACGCAACGTTGTTACTAAACCTGCGCACTCGACAAGCAGCGCATTTTCTCCTCTTTGTGAAAAAGACTCATTTTTCAAAACATTAAACTACACAGACTTTCCGAAGTACTAACCATGAAATGTCACATCTAAGAAACTCCAACGACGTAAGATAGGCACATTGTTGAAGGATATGAAAATCTGTATTCATCCGATGCACTGGGCCATATTTAGAGAGTCAAACCAAATAATATCGAGCGCTACTGTTTGAGAAGGTTAATGTCAATTATATTAAGTCATTTGAAAATTTAAATGTCAATGACGTAGAATGCCAAACATACAAAGAAGTTTGACAAAAGCGTCATTTACTCGGAAACAACATTGATGGATGCATGTTCCAACAGACTATCACAACAAAATCAAACATTATTCGCAGTGATATTATCATCTAGATAGTACCGCTGTTCCTCACAGAGGTACCGATGCAAGAAATAATATGAGAGGGAGAGGCAATATTCAAGCAAGGAGAAGTATAAAAGGTCCTGTTTGGACCGTCGAAGACCAGACTTCTAATGTGGCTAGACCTTAGCCTGTCTAAGGCAGATTGGGCAGGTCTTGAGAGGGTGTTCTGCTCAGATAAACCAGGGCTCTCTGCGGCGTACCAATCGTGTTCAGGAGGAATCCTCCAAATTGATTTTACTTTGTCAATTCTACATCCAACCCAAAATATTTGTAGGAAAAATTCAGAGGTGACTAAAAGGGATATTTTGAATAGGTTCGTACTGTTAATAATGACAATTAAATTCGGCTTTCGAACATTATTTTCAATCAAGTTCTGATAGAAGACTTATGATTATTTATCAACAACAAGGAACTCATTCAACTTTACATGATTGAAGAACAGCTTTCTCCATTCGAAAGTTGTGCTCACTATTTAGTAAGAGAACACTAGTAAATTGCTAGTGACTGCGTAAAGTTGTAGCAAACAAACAAATTTTTCTTGTAAATTAAAATTGGCTTATGATACATTTACAGAAGCCATCTCAAATGACATATGATATCTCAAATGACATTTACAAATGCTCAACCAAATGTGGTCTGGTTTTCCTTGATGCGCCTCGCGGCTCGTTTCTCACCAGAACCAGTTTCTTATTAGTAGGTTATTGGCTCAAATACGAACAAAAAATGGAATTTTTCTGACTCTTGCTTCATTAGGTACAAAAAGTGAATTCGGTTCTAAAATTTAGTATTGGATATACATTTATCAAAATTAAAGAATCTAGCATACTTATAAGAATCTAGTATATATGTATGAGGTTCTGCATATTTATACGATACTTATGTAAGAAGAATACACTGCTGATCATAAGAAATCGCTTGAAGCATTTGATCGAAATCTTAAATATATACAATCAAAAGTACAGCCGTTAGATGGCACTCTTCTTCTATTACCTGACGACTTCTGATAAACTCTTCCAGTGATCCCTAAATCAACACTTGCTAACAAGCTCAATGCTTATCTCAAAGCATCGCATCTTTGAAGACTTGCGCAAAAATTCATATAGAAAACCAATACGCACGTACATGTGCAGCACAATGCGTCAGCTGGCTTATTCTCAAAACAGCTATTGAACACTGGTGATTCAAAAGTACCTGTTGATTTTATTACAAAAGATATTTCATTTCCATCGAACTTTTCCGTTATTTTTTCATTCATTCAACCATTCATTCAGGAAGTTCTTCGATAAATTGTCTCTAATTATAAAAATCATAAATGGCTTTGCGACGCGTCATTGGGGAACTGAAAAACAACAACATAAATGCAATCAATCATGCAAATCAAGAAAGAAATTACAGACGATTCTGTAACCTATAAATCAATCGACAGTATCATGAATGAGTTGTAAACAATCCAATAGAGTTTTTATTTCGTTGGATCTTCTTGGTGGGCCAGCGCACAAATTGCCACTTAAAGTCGATGGGCCGATTATTTAAATCTAGAACTTAATCCATCTTAATTGAGTAATGGAACAAGATTCGCTGTAAAGATACTGTAGTCAAGTGTTATCAAGGCAACTATTTTAACGGCAAGTCAAATGGAGAAAATGCATTTATTTTACGTATTCTCATTATCCCAACTGAAATGTCCTATGATTTCAAGCGTCAGAAGTTCCCCATTCAACCTATGTTCTCGAGGATCGAGAATAATGCATAAGGTCAATCTCTTCAAGTGTGTGGACTGAATATAGAAAATAAATGTTTTTCCGGAACATAGAAAATGAATGTCCAGTTATACATTAGATGTTCACGAGTCGAACAGCCAAGATATTTATTTGTTTTTGCTGAAGACTGAAAAACAAGAAATATTGCCTACCCTAAAGAACTTGAATAATGAAGTAAAAAAATGAATAAATTACTTAATTTTATATATCATTAAATTTCAATGGATGAATTCATTGTTGACAAGAAAATAAATATCATTCTTCCTATAATTCTTAAATAAACAAGATAACTATTTCCTATTCCAAACGATATTTCGTAAACTATTTCTTCTACGGCTGCAACACGCAGGGTACCAATTAACAATTCATAAAAATACTACACAAAATTTCGTTAAAAAATAATTTTTAATTAAACACATTTCTTACAGATCGGATACTTACAAAGAAAATTAGAGATTATACTGATGTTTTTGATAAAATATTTGCGGTCATTTTTTATTTGGCCTCAGTTACAAGAATTGTCGTGATTTTTCTTTTAATTTTAGTACTTATATTCCTATTTTTGTGAAAATGAATATAACACTTTGCTGAACGAATACAAATATACAATCCACCATTGTGCAAGTTAATTGGAACAAACTTGAAAATTTTCAAAAAAAGTTATTTAATTAGTATAAGTTAGCTTACATGCACGATATAGAAATCTAATACAAAATATAACCCCCTCTAGCTTTAATGAAATCCCGTACAGGGTTTGGCATGGATTCCACTAAATTAGAACATTAATTTTTGCTCTCGCCATCATGAAAAAAAACTTTTATCGCATTCTCAATCATTTTTTCTTTGTTGAGCAGTCCATTCTCCTCACACGTCTCTTTACAATGTTCCACACATTTTTGATGGAATTTACATCTTGAGAATTATCATGCCAATCCAAACCGTTACTTCCAGATTTTGAAAAAAAAATTCGTTCTTAGATTAGAAGTATGGCATGGGGCAAGATCTTGTTGAATGGTAACAACACTACCTGTGAACTATTGCATCATAGGTACAATTTTACATTGTGGTGGAATGTGGATTATCATGATCTATGCAAGAAGTAACGGGACGTTTGTTTTCAAGAGCACATTTTTTTAATAACCACACTCACACACTAAATAAAAACAAGACAAGTCTTTCACGCTCACAACTTAACATAGCAGTAGCATCTCCTACTATCAACCCCAATGAACTATGGGATGTTTACTTAATCACGCACCGCCATCTAGTATTCAAAAAAGAAAATAAAGGTAATAATGTAACTGCTACAACTTTCTATCATAGAAATGTATTGTTTAAAGTTCGTCATCCTTTCAACTGGTACTAAATTACCAAGTCCTTCAGAAGTAAAACAACCTCAAAACATCTGTTTCTGAGGGTACTTAAAGGCTTGAATAAGGAAGTTTCCGGATGGGTACTCCAACATTTCGCCTGACAATTCTTGGTCGAAACACTTGCACAAGAAAATGCATTTCGTTTTTAAATACAACCTTCCTTCAATCATGGAGATTGATATAAAGAAGACAGTTCATATACATTTCCTCCCTTTTCATATGATTAATATTTCGGGAACATCTACCTGGCGAATATTTATAAAACAAAAAAGAGGACTAACTATAGGTTACTATTTCTTTACAAAGAAAGATATCATGGAGAAAGGAAAGGAATTCTATTATTTAATGAAATGGTTCATTATCATTTTATATAATAAATGTGATTTTATGTAATTTAATGCACACTTTAGACATCTTATGATTAACAAATTAATTCAAAACTTTTATTGTTTCTTGTACTAAGGTCAGAAACAATGAATACCATTTTATATGAATTCATCTTTAAATAATTAACTTGAATAATTCTGAATACTGGAAAAAGACATTTATATTTAATATTATTTTTCTTTTAAAAATTAAATTATAAAGCAAAATTTAAGTTAATAGATATTCATTTTGAATAAAAATCAAAAACATATTAAATAAAACTTTTTGTTAATTATTTAATTTATTTAAAATAATTTAGAAAAGAAAATCAAAATAATTTATCTCAGGACCGAACTTGAGTTTCATGAACACAATCCCAGAAGTTTATTTATGAAAGCATTCACGAATCGACAAAGATGGCACTTTATTAGTATATAAACTATGCTGAAATGATAGTCAATTTCTCGTAATTGATTAATTATTGCGTTTTGTGTTTTAATATTGATTAACTATTGCGGTTTAATATTGATCAACGATTGCGCTTTAATATTGATTAATTATTGCGCTTTAATATTGATAAACTATTGCGTTTTAATATTGATAACTATTGTGATTTAATACTGATTAACAATTTCGCTTTAATATCTATTAACTATTGCCCTTTAATGTTTTCATAAGTAACATTTTAAAATGAATACTACCATTATACTAAATATATCGAAATCAAATTTTAACTCGTCTCTTTGCTTTGTAAATAACAAAATGAATTATTTTAAGCCGCACTGTACTTATTTCTTATACCCATGCTGACGGGTCGTTTTAAAAAGACTTGACATGCATGAATTTTTTACGGTTAAATTTGAATTATATTTTGAAAACTGGAGAGATCTTTATTAATAATTAGAATTATATTTCCTTATATAAAATAGCTTTTGTTAATATTTTGACACAATATGTGATTTTTTTTATCTAATTACCTGAATTATATTCAGTAATCATCTGTAAATAATTCGATGTGCACTCTGAGAGTAGTTAAAATTCCTAGTAAAATTCTGAAATATTTTTATAAAAGAGATTTATATAGTAATTTACCAAATTTTTTCCTTGTAATTTATTACTGAATTGAAACAATTTTTTTTAAATTTAATTATTATTATGCAATAAACTTAAGGTATTAGCTTTATAAAAATCAGCAAACCCTGTGAACCTTCTAAAACATGCAGCTACTGCAATTTGAAAAATAAGAAATAGTACACAATTTCCTTTTAATGTTTAAAGGAAATCACACTCCTAATAATGTGTTCAGCTTTCGCAAAACACATCATTAGGAGTGTGAAAGAGGAAAGAGAAATCAGGAAATATTACATATTTATTGAAAGCTAATGAATCTTTCTACGATTTGCATAATATTTGCGTTGTTGTTAATGTTCATTTATTTGAATCATTGCTTTTCTTCGTTTCTTGGAAGTTCGGTAAGTTTTAAAAATAGTTATTTTGATATGTATTTTGTTGGGGGCTTACGTATTAGACAGTCGACACCAATGGTTTAGTAACTCATTGGCGACGGATTCAAATTTGGCAATAAACCCTCAACGAGAACGAAATCAACAAAATGGTGGACGACAATTAAGGTTTTAAATTTTTTAAAAGATAATGGCGATTTAGTAACTCATTGGCGACGCCTTCAAATTTGGCTATAAAGATCGACAAACTAATGCGTAAGTACCTTTTTTTAAATTTGTTTTTTTTATTCTTTTTTTGTTGTTTAAAAATAATAATCCATCCAACCTATCCTAATTCTTAAAAAATAAGATTTTAATGATTTAATTTATGTAAATTCTGTATAATATGATACAAATTTTTGATACCATAAACAGTTTTTCATAAAAAATGTGGACATGAAGGAATCTTTTACTCTGCAACTTGAATTATATTTTGAAAACTTCAGGAGCAATTTTTATTAGTAATAAGAACTATATTTCCATACATAAAAAAAGTTTTTGTTTACTAACTGATTTATATTCTGTCGCATAATAGGATTATTTTTATCTAATTACCTGAATTATATTCTGTAATTATCAGTATTATTCAGTATGGTATACATTACATATGGGATTATTTTTATTTAAAAAATTTGGATTTCAATGCATATGAATTATTTAATCATTTAATTTACATTTTTATGCAAAAAATAAACTTTTTTTCAGTAGCTATTTTTTCCCATGAAAATTATATTAATTTAATTGCAAGTTTTGAACTTAAAACTTCATTTGAATCAACAATTTTATTTAAAATATAGAAATGCACAATGTTTTTCAATGACTATTTTATATTCTAAAAATATTTAATATTACTATTAAAGTCCTGTCAGCATGCTCAAAATACTATTGAGCACAGATT
>JAOUZG010040071.1:6604467-6621779 GCA_026289955.1 Argiope argentata
TATATATATATATATATATATATATATATATATATACATTCGGCCAGCCGTGCCGGTGGGCTTTCTCAAATTGGATTTCGTTCAAAATTTGATATAAATCTGCAAATCTGATATAAAGGCAATATCAAAAATATCATCCACCTAATTGAAAATATTTTTAGTTATTTTTTTTTAGAGAGAGAAGCAATTTTTTAAATTCAGGGTGTGAAATGAATATATAATGAAATGAATAGACAAAAAATATATTTTTCCTGATTTCAATTCATAAATAAAGTATGAAATTCTCATATCATGATCTCATTTCTCAACTTGAGCAAAAGATCACATCAAGAAGATCATGTGGTTACAATCTACATGCTTGGGCATACATATAAAATAGAAATCAGATGAGCAACTGAAAGAAGAAGTTTTATTGGTTTCCAGTTAATTAAATTTAGTACTTATTTCTCCATTTGATGCTACAAAATGGAGTTTATATGAAAAATAAATCTGTGAAATTTTAATATGTTCACTCTTTTTAATGAATAAATAATTAATAATTAAGGGATATATATAACATTTCCTTTTTGACATCCAGAGTAATTTGAATTCTGATAAAATCTAATTCTATGGTAAATAGTGTACACCTTTCTATATAAAAGTTTGAGAACAATCTCTACAAAGCCCTACTAATAAGCCATGTTTTCTTTTTAATTATAATTTGTTGTCTCCTTTTAAAAATATGCTTTTACGCAAATATTATGCATTTATTCGAATAATTTTTAAGCCTGAAGCAGTGGAAAAAATTATATGGATAAAAATTATGATTCTATTACAAAACAATCAATACAACAAATAATCATCTTGCTGAGATGATCTATAAAAGATATACCTCTACTTTTAAATAACAAAAAAAAATTAAATGCCATTTTCATTAAGGATAGATTATTACCAGAAGACATTCATTAAGAATACATTATAACATATAAATGATATTATTTTACTCTATTTTTCCTATCTAAGCTTATAATTAAGAAAAAAATATAAGTAATGCGGTTTTTGTGAGCTCAACCACAGGTAAAATAGAGAGGAGTTTTTGACTTGGATACAGTTCATATCATTGACTCTTTAAACCGACCAAATGTACACGGATAAACAATACTGAATGACCAGAACGCTGCAACAGTAAATCTGGTAGCCACTATTATTGAATCTGAGGGTCATCACCGACCAGGGAACAACCCTTCCCGTAAGGGGTACATACTGTCATGGAAGGAAGGAAGCAAATCCTCATCTTTTCATGTACCCTCCAACTGGAGAGATTCAATCACCATGCCAGAAATATCCTCATTTTGAGAGGTTACCAGAACGGATTATTTGGACAAAATACCGTGAAAAGAGGAAGATGATAGTTGCATCTGGCAGGCCAATTTGGGTTTTCTAGAAGACAAGTTGATATCAGACAAAGGCAACAAATCCTTATCTGTCGTTTATTTTGGAGATGCCGTATTTTTTAAGTAAATGAATCATTTTTAAACGTGTAAGTTTTAAACAATTAAATGATTTTGAATCATTTTTTTGAATAAATACAATTTATAGACATGGCAACAGCATTAACAACAATTATACGACTATAATTCTCTACAATGAAATGACAGTATATTTGGCTTTTTAATGGAGATAAGTATCCAACTCTATTTAATAAGAATTTGAAAATCATTCTTTCTTTTGGTAAATAAGTTGCTCTTGTTTCCAATCTTGTTGAATTATTATTTACATAAATACTTTAGAATATAATATATGTTGCTGATATTACAAATTCGGTATATAACACAGATTTAACAATTCTGTATCAAATAGAAGTAAACATAAGTCTATAAAACTGGCTAGTAAAACACATTTTAATCAAGCAATTAAGCATTTAATTATATTTTGAATTAGTATATGTGGTACATCATGAAAAAATCCAATGTTTATGATTAAATTTTAGGAAAAATTAACCACAGACAACTTGATAAAATAATGCAAATAATATGGTATAAAATGGGTGTGGTGTAAAAGGGTCACAGTGTACTAAAAATTCGCATTTACAAAATTTTGTTTTTTTCAATACACTCATTATCTTTATTTTAATTTGTTTTTTAAATTCGTCAATCACTACCGTTATAAATTTTCTGAGCAAAGCGTAACTCAGATATTAATTTTTCTCCCTAAATAAATACGATTGACTACATAATCTAATTTTATTGATCCTTTATGTATATAACTTTATTTAAATACAGGCAAAGTGCTTTTATACTAAAATACATGAATATATACGATTTTCTTCTTGCATAAATACAAGTAATTATAATAATAACATTGGATCGCTAGTTGTAGTATATTGTGTAGTGAGCATACGATACAGAATTTGACATGCAAAAAGACAAGTAAAGTAGTTTTATCCTAAATAATCAATGATAATTGTATTACAATAAATTTTCAGTGGCTTATTAATTTTTCTACTAAACCAATTAATAATATTTCTTTTAGAAGGGAAAAAATTATTTCATAGTTATACTACATCAATCATATTCACTTCATCGAATGAATAACTGTATACAGAACTAAAATTGGAAGGTTTAAAAGAGTGAAAATTGTGTCCTTTTATTTAATTATATAGCTGCAATAGAATGTGTGTTTAATATCGAGCAAACTGCACATTTATTAAATGACTGATTATAATAGATGATCATCAATCAATTTTTGGCATGCATCCTAGAGATATTGTTCGGTTCAAAATATTTCGCAATAAAGCCTCTTTTTCTTTTCTAACTTTCTGCATTACTTTCAGGTCCTGAGAAGTACAGAAGAGGGGAGGGAGACACTGTGAAAAAGAATCGTCAGTAGTGACAAATGCGTTCCTTCTCGAAAATGAAGTATGTTACTTGTCTCTTCCATACACGATTCTGAAATCACATCCCAGCACACATGCGAAATCGTGCGAAGATGAAGATCGCGACTAAGTTTGTCAAAATAAAAGAGTCAAGCGAAAGGAGCGTGAGAAAGAAAGTCGACTAGATTCTAAAGAGAAAAATAGACCTGGGGTAATTCATTTCTAGCTCTACACATTCATTAATTTAGAGAGTGATGGATGATCTTCAACAATGCTAGAATTTTGATGTGTTATTGTATTCTCTCTCTCTCTGTCTCTCTTATTATACTAGTGCATTTTTAAATAAGAAAGTTTATTTGTTTGATAATTTTCTCAGTATTCTTTTGATAATTTCTTTTCATTTGAACTTCGGAATGAAATTTTATTGAATATAATGAGACGAACCCACAAATTTATTAAAAATAACTTTTACCTCGTGATCTGTATTGACTTATCTCGCTGGACTTTCATAAGGAGAACTTCAGGGGCCCATTACTACAAAGAGAACATAATTGAACGACACCATTACTGTGGTGCATGTTTGCTCGTTGTGGGAGGAGTTGCTATGGATTCCAAAGCTGACCTGTATGTTTCATATGGAACCATGACAGGTCAAATCCATCTGGACGTCATGCTCGAAAAACATGTAAGTTAATTTTGGGGCGCCATGGGCAAAGAATTCGTGTTTATGGATGACAAAACCTGTCATCACCTTACAAGCATCGTAAACGAATGCTTTCGATCCGAGGATACCACCCGTATTCCCGGACTTGAATGCAATATAGCATATGCTGGGCATGCTTCGACAACATGTTGAAGCCAACCAATCACCTCCTATGTATAAGAAAGTATCTACGTATCTCCTCAAACATATCATACCTAGGTATCAATCACCAATATGTATCATCCTGGAATATCAAAAAGCATTGCTTGATGAGTGGTGTAATATTTCCCAATATTAGGTCCATAATTTGATAATAATCATGCCTAGGCGTTGGGCCGACTGTATTGCATCGTCTGTCTTACATACTATGTATTAACCAACATACAAACCATGTAATGTTAGTTTTTGTAAATACATTTTTTGTAACTTCTTCCAGGGAGCAAAAAATCGCATTTTTAATTATGATAGCATACATCTAGCATCTTTTTCTTTTTTTTTTTTTGCTCTTTAACTTTTGTTTATTAAATAGGTTATGCAAATAAGCCACATTTATTTTGCTTCTGACTCCTTCTTTTCCTGAACTTTCATTATCCTTAATTTTCGGTTATGAGCATTATTAGATACGTATTTGCGTTAAGATGAAAGCACTTGTTAATTGAAATACAACGATCAATTAAATCTGAAGAAGTGTAATCGCTTAATTACATGCTTCAATCATAATTGATAAATATAGAAAGTATTTGCTCTTTTAACAATAGAATAAAGCAAAATTTATGAACGTAGTATATTTAAACGTAGTATATTTAACGTAGTATATGAACGTAGTATATTTAAACGTAGTATATTTAACGTAGTATATGAACGTAGTATATTTAAACGTAGTATATTATATTGTTACGTAGTATATTTAAACAATAAAGTATTCTTACACTTATACCGTGTCCAATACGTCCTCGAAAATTTTTGATATATACGAGATACTTTTAACATTCTTTTCCAGGGTAATGTGATATAGCAATGAAAATATTTCACACATCGCTAAATGACTTACCTTACTCAAACCAATAACTTACAGAATTTTCGAGCTACAGAGATTATCTTCGGCACTTATTCTGAATAATTACCTATAATTAAGCAGTTTTATTAATCTCAAAGGCATTTAGAACTCATCTATTTAGCTGAGTTTTTCATTTTCTTGAAGTGATTTGTTCAGTTTATTCTTTTTAATTCAAAATATTAATTTATTTTATACTCTGAAAAATATGTATCATCAACATTATAAAAATGTATGAATATTTATTTTTTAAATAGTTTAATTTTCATGCTTGCAATACTTTTTAATTTTGTACTTGGTATTAATTTATTACTGAGAACAATTTAGATTTTGCAGGATTCTAAATATACTGATAATTATATTAGAAAAATATTAATAAAATCGTTTATTAATCTCAATAAGTTCATGTATCTTCTTTTATATTTCGGACAAAAGAGTTTCTGTTTAAAAACAAAATGAGAACTAGACTTTGAGAAACAGTGTATTTCTTCTTTTACTTGCAACCTGGATAGTTTTTCTTCCACGCTGGGATTTTATTTTAGTCATTCGATTATGAAAGTTTATTTTTCAGAGAGGACATATATTTCGTTCGACAAGTTTTCCTATGCTCAAAAATTCTTTTTATAAACTAATATATTTTAATTTAGAAAACTTAATTTGTTTAAAAAATGACAGTGATGTTAAATTTTATAGAAATAATTTTGAAGTGTTGACGATATTTATTTCATCAATCGATATCTGAAATAAATAGAAGTGGATCTTCTATAAAAGCAAAAAACATAGAACTGAAATTAATAACACATAATTTTTAATTTATGTCATTATTTTTTATTA
Organism: Argiope argentata; assembly: GCA_026289955.1. NCBI lineage: Eukaryota > Metazoa > Arthropoda > Arachnida > Araneae > Araneidae > Argiope > Argiope argentata. The sequence goes on from JAOUZG010040071.1 coordinate 6,609,913, forward strand.
AATGTCTCTTTTAAATGATGCACCGGAATCTTAGATTGACTAAAACTGCTTCTTTAGCCATGTTGTTGTTACTTATGGCACTTGCGATAAGTAACGCAACGAATCGCTGACGAAATGAGCGATTCAAGCCGAGTTTGTGCAGTAATTTATGAAGGTAAGGACCCCTTGTGCACTAGAGGGCAGAATTGTTACTTCTAGCTTCATATGAAGATGACACATTTTTCAATCACCTCTTAGATGGAACATGGGGTAAACAATAATCATGTTGAATCATATCTCGAACGATGGGGAATACGCTCTACCCCTAGGCCAGGACGACTTCGTTTCTTTAGACATTTCGTAAATTAAGCTCGTAAAATGAGTTATATAAATTTCAGAATCAAGTGTACAACAATATCTAAATTTAATTTAGGATTCATTATATATATAACTAAAATATCAATTTAATTCTCAATCTGTACGATACTTGAAAATAAAGCTTTAATCACGCTTATATCGCCATAATTGAAACTATTTTTTTGATCATTCATCAGTTGTAAGATGAATAAATCCAAAAACAAGAAACAAATTTCAATTACCTAGCGAAATAAATTTATTTCAAGTGATAATTAGTTTAATTATGGAATTGTAGTTATTATAAAAATTGCATTTTCCTAGGTTAAGCTGTCCAAATCTTGTTCAAAGTTTTTAAAATAAAATTAAAGGTTAAAACTAATGGATTAATTCTAAATACAATGCTTGAATTTCAGTAATTTATTCAGATTTCGCATCTGTGATTTGAACGGATTTTTTATGTATAATTATTTACTTAATTACGAATCTGTTTTTGTATTTTTTTTTTCTTCTTATAATGCAAACTTTGTGGGGAATTATTTTTATTTTATAATCTTCTGCTCAAGTGTGAATAAGACCATGTCCAATTAAAATCAGCCCAGATCTCTGAAATATATTTCTCTTTCAACAACTAAGTGATAGTTTTTTAAAAAAATAATTTTAGTTATCTGTTCTGTAGATTTAAAATTCAGTTTAATCTTAATGAAAGTTTTTCATTTACATTTTTTTATTTAGAGAAAATATATAATTCTTTTCAATTCTAAGAAAGAATAATGTTAGAAATAAAACTATTTAGCCATTAATTCAATATTTATTCCAAACAAAATCATCATACAAAAAGCAATATAAAAAAAAATCATGATTTCAATACCACGAAAAAAATTTCTTACATTGACAAATAAAATAAAATAGAACGATCAAAGCAAAGAAAAGTCTTTCTCGGAGTTCTTTTTATTTTTCTTTCGACTCTGTAGACATAGCAAACGTAAGGAACACTTGCACTTACACTTACAACTGCGCCGGGATGGGTTTTTTTTAATTTATATTTTGTCTACTTCCCTTTTTATCTATGTCTATCAAACACCAGTGAGGGAACTGAGTTTAACTCATGTTTAAAAAGCTGTTTCTGCTTATAATTCAATTAAAAAATTAACAAAAAAACATTTATCTTATTTATGATTTATATTTATATTCATTGTTTATAGAATGGAAAAGGCCATTTATATCCAAAAGCGCAAGCATTTTTTTCTTAAATACTCTTACATTTCCTTATTAACATATTTTTACTTATTATTTATTAAATGAAGAAGGTCATATAAATCAAGAAGCACAATGCCTCAGATATATGCAATTACTTATTAAAAATGAATATATATTATTGAAGTTGATCTATCAATATATTGTTCATTTCGTTAGTATATTTTGAATTCTTCAAACGCTCACAGTTAAACATATGCTATATCTTGTCTAAATCACTTATTTTTTATTAAAATTAAGAGCATTGGATGTTATTTTTTTATATTTAAAACGACGAGAATATGAAATATACCTTTGCAAGTATATCTTGAATAACGTACCAGGCAAAAGTTAATGAAATTTCTTAGAATATATCTTATCCTTTTAAGATTTTTAATAAAAAAATAATTCTGAATGATGTTGAAATGACCATTTCAACAGATATTTCATTTAAGTGGAAATATAAAATTATTTTTCCTTTATCAAAGAGAGCATGAATAGTTTTGCTTAACTATCAGAATCTTATATCTTAATATATGTAATTAAAAATGCTTTTTGATGCTGATTGAAAATTATCTAGTTTGTTGGAATGAAATCTTAAAATCTAGTTAAGGAGTGCGAATAAGAGGAGTTAAATTAATAGTTGCTTTGATGACATATGTAAGATGGAAAATAATTCTAAAAACTATTTACATCCATAAAGAAACAACAATACAGCCTAATTTACACGCTTGTTCAGAAAAAATGCAATCATTCGAATTTATACATTTATTGAAATAAACTTTAACTAAATTAATTTAAAACTTTCCATTTGCTTAATAAAACTACAAAATAGCTTGTTTGATTATTTCTTTTCAGTATCAAACATGGATAAGACTTATTATATTATGTTTTATAATTAAGTGAGTTTAGTTTCTTTCTTTAATCATCATGCTATTTAGTAATAAAAAAAATAAATCATTTTACATAACATAAAGCATTATTTAATTGAAAAATAATTTTAAAAATTTGAAATTCTATTCAATGCATTGAAAATAATTTTCTTATATAATTACTGAAAAAACGAATAAAATATCTTAACAGTGTAGCAGTGTGTTTACTTCATCTTAATTTTGTAAGATAATAAGTTTAACAATTTCGTTGCTTAACATGCCATAACTGAATATCCGAAGCAATAGTCTAAAGTAAACTAGGCTTCCTGTTAATGTTGTTTATACTTCTAATGATTGAGAATTCATTTTTCGATCGTAATTAATCTTTTATTAATCATGTGGTTCTTGATCATGAAATGGTATGTTAAAAATATTTTATTTATGTATAATCTTGTTGAATTCCACTTTTATCATACTGTTCAACCCTTAAAAAACTTTATATTTTTTTCCAAATTTTTCACTCTAGAATCGGAGTTTAAGATTTTTACAGGTTTTTGAATATGTTTTCAAATGAATAATTTTGAAATTAAAATAATATATATATATTTGTTATCATATGCTGAAAGTCGTCCTAATATAAAATGAAATACTTCAAAATGACTGAATAAAAGTTATTTTTTGTAAAATTACTTAACGTGCTAATTAGTACTGAAAGAACAAATTCATATGAACAAAATTTTAGATATCATAATATCAATAAGAACATAATATTATGTATGTTTTTATTACAATTTTGTAGTTTTTAAAATATTATATGACAACTATAATTAAAGAAAGTTTTCGAAAACTATTAGTAAATGGTATCATTCGTGGAATATAATTTTTCTCTAAAAATAGGTGATTGTTTACAAAAAAAATTATAACACTGAAAAAATATTTAATGACTATTCTATTAATATTAAATTTCCAAGTTATGAATTTTCAACGACTATCTGATTAGGAAAGAAAATTATGTATATAAATATTTAATAATACTAAGCCATATATGTATAATATATATAAATTGGAAATTCAATCATTTTATTTTATCTAATGCGCTCATGACAAATGCAAGAGACTCGTCACATTTTTACAAAATATAGTGTGATATACCACTAACAATATTTCAATGAAATTCACGTTTATCATTTCACACAAATGAGTGATTATAGAATTAGCTAGATGCAGATACTATCTTCAATAATAAGGCTAATTATTGCTAACTAGATAGTTTTTTACCAGAAATCCACTTATAAATAAACTATTTTAATAACAAATTTAGATGTGGCTTTTTCATACTATCCTAAAAGTAGTTTATTGCAAAATAACCTTTTAAATTCAAGAATTTTATTAAATATATACTTTAAAAGTTTTGCAAACACTTTATAAAAAATTATATTTTCTTATTTTTTAAGAAATTTTAGTTTTGATTGAGGTATTTACTTTTAAAATTTAAAGTTAATATAAACTTTTTGCTCAAAAGTGATTTAGAATTCTTTGAAAGTGAATTAGATAAAAAAAAATAGCACATTTATTTCAAACGCTAAAGTTTTCTTCAAATACAAAACCTTTTATACTCTGTGCTATGAAAACGAATTAAGAAAAAATAAGAAGTTTCATGATTATTTTTCTTTAATAAATAATTTTTAGCTGATATATAAGCATTTGATTCTTAAAATGAACAAAAAATAATTCATTCATAATTATTTCTTATACATTCATAATTTCATACATTCTAGATTTTTTATTGATTTTGAACAAAAAATAGAAGCATCACTTAAAAGTAAAATTTTAAAAATAAACAATATATATAAAGCATAAGACGTATTCGTATATAACATTAGTTCAAAGGTTCTTGTTAGTTCAAAGGTTCAATATAACAGTAGACAAAGGTTAGTTTTAGGGACAATTTTTAAAATTGTTTAACAAACCTGTTTCAAACATTGTAATATATATATTTATTTCCAACAATTAAGGAAGAAAGACGCCAATATAATGAACTAAAATTCTAATTAAAATTTTTCAAAACATTACTTTAAAGCAAGCATCCCCACATTTACACAGCATTTATGTGCTTCATTTAGAAGCTGTTGGTTATAAGGACTCCATATAAAATGTCAACGTACGTATACTAAAAAAATTATCATTATTATTAGGAAAATTCTTGAATGGCTCAGTTAAAGGAGTAAAATGAATTTTTTTTAGCTTTTATAGGCTAAAAAAATATTTTTTATATTAAAAAAAGATAATTTTAGAAGAAATTTCAAAAAGATTTCTTATATAATAACATATTATATGATTTACTTAAACCTACAAATGAGGAAAAAAGTATTTATGACATTAATAACTTCTTCGTCTTTCATCATTTACCCAGGAAGAAAGGCTTTTGCTAAATATATGCTCCGACGTTTATTATATTATTTTTTTTAATTTCGAGGAAACCATCAATCATGATCTTAATCTTGCGGCAAAATTTGCCGGAACTGTTTCCCTCATTAGAGCTATCATGTTCTTTCGGCCGCTTTCATGTGATGAATTCCTCCCAAAAAAAGTATTGCGGATGTTTCTCGTAATTCCGTATTATTGATATTTCCTTCTGATTAAAAATATATAAATATTTCTAGTAATTTGTTTGTTATTCAATCAATGAATTTGCTGCAATAAATAAAAGATAAAAACTTTCGTTAATCTGAAATAAAATTAAGCGCGAATATACATATATGAATGTATAAGCAGCCGAGTTAACAATGAATTTTCTTATATTTAAATATATATTGTTATAAATGGTTTGATTTTTTTCAAAGGTTTTAAAGGATTAATTTATGGATATGTATGTTTTGAACATTATTTACTCAAATGATTAAATTGATTTATATATATTTATAAGTTACCAGTATGACATCCCACAAAATGAATTATTGATTTTGAATAAACTAAGCATTTTTTGTCATTGATTTTTTTAAAATGAATTATAATTTCCTGCATATCTAAAAAAACTCCGTCCTCATTATAATGTCAAAGTTTCATTTTTGGGATTATATTTTTAGTTTAATAACACCTAAAAGAACGGAAATTAATTTATCAATCACTTTCTAAGCAAAATGCAGACGTAAAAAAAGTTAGAATGCGGAGAATACTTGTTTATTGCTTTGTGTATGCGATTATTTTCTTTTGTAATTACTTTAAAAGTAAAAGCAATGCTATAGCATTAAATGAATTAAACTTCTAAAATCATTTTGTAGAGAGGGCTTTTTTTATCCCGTTTAAAAATAACAATGCTAAAAGGTATCATATATATTTTTTAAATGATAAGACTTCATTAATCAAAATCAGATCAATTGCAATCTTTTATCTGAATAAGCTTTTAGTTAGATATCCGTGTAATTGTAATTTTAATACATAATTGTAATTTGATGCTTAATAGTTTTTATCATAGATGATCAATTATTATTTTCAAATTAATTTAATTTAAAGTATTTTAAATACTTTAATTTCTATATATTTCTTAAATTTTTGAACTTTTATTGTTATTTCAAATCTCTATTTTCCAAGACTTTAAGTAATAAGGAGTTCGTTTAGAAAGCTTTAGAGCAATTAAAGAATATTTTTTACGATATTAAAAATATATTAATCGATCAGTTTTTTAGATTTAAATTAGTATACCAAATATAATGATCTTCAAAAATCATGCATTTAAAATTTTAAAAATTATCATTGAATTTCTAGAGTTTTTATAGAATTACAGATTTGTTCATGCAATTAAACTGAAGCATATTATTAAATTTAATTCATTAAATATGTGCATAGAGCTCTTTGTCAATTTTAAAGCACCTCTTTTTATAAGCATTCAATTTCTTGTTGGAATTATTTTCCCTTCATTAATTATGCCTAGTTATTCACAAGGTAATGCAATCAGAAATCAAGCTCAAACAACCGCATACTTAAATAAGGAAAGAAAAGAAAAGGAAACTATATCGGGGTTAAATTTTCTTCATTAATGCTGACCGACCTCCATTAACTATCGATTATCTCTTAAACGAAAACTAAACATCGTTAGTACTGAGCTTGTGGCTAGAAGATAATGAGTCATTTTCATCTTCCGAGGCTGAACCAGGTCTTTTTTAAGTAATTTGAAATTCCTTCCAATAATTTGTTTAAGACAGAAATGTGGACTATAATAGGTATAAATAGTATTTTTTTAATTTTTTCCGTACCTTACTATTTAAGCTGCGTGTCTAATATATTAAATGTTGTGTAAAATCCTTAAACGTTTATTTTTTCAGCTAATTAGGCAAAATTTATTTCCATGTGCGTTGAGCTCATAAAACTTGTAAAGGATTGAACTTTCTGATTTATTCCACTTATCTGAAATGCTTCAAATTCATAATTCATTTTTAACCTTGAAATATTCATATTATTAAGCGCTTTTTCATACTTCAAAATATTTATTAATCAGATTGTCAGAATCTAATGGTACTATAGATTTAATTTTTTTCAAGACCACAAGTTTTAAAATATAAGGGTAAGTTAAAAATATTGTCAAGCAGAAACCAGAAATATTTTATAGAGTAAGATTGAGGATTGTGATTCAAATTACTTAAGTTCAACCTGAGTTCCAACTTCAATACTTATTGCCGAAAGATTTCTTTTATTTTGTTTTGTTTCTTGAGTTAATTTCTATGTAGTTTGTTCCATTTTAATTTTTAAGTTATGACGAATCAAGAACTTATATTATGACAGAAAATAATTTTTTAAAAAAAAAATAAGCAGTCGTATGATTTTAAATTTTCAAGTCTCCATTTCTGATTACATTTAACAAAACAATTTAAAGTTTTATTTAATCATATATTTTTTTCAAAAAGTCATATATTTTTAGTTACCTCTTTATGTTTCATTTCAATTTAAAACACATTTTAAAATAAATTTCAATTTCTAATGTTAATACTTCTAGAATCTTGTCAAATTTAATTCGTTATTCGCTGGAAATCCAAATCTCATTTTCAGTTTCAAATTATTTACTTACTATAGCTTTTAAAATATGTTCAAAGTATAAAAATTAAGAGCAATATTTGAGGGAATTTACCATGCCTTTTTAGAAACAATATTCCAGTATTCGAAGAATTTCTGCTACAGTAAGATTTGATGAAATAATTTTTTTTCTAATTTGACTTTCATTCTTTCTCATAAATAAAATACGATAGCTCCTTTTTGAAATAAAAATTCAATGCTAAATATGCAGAAAATGTAATTGATAGGTTGAAGATATATTTTTTAAATAAAATTTCTATGTAATGCGATAAATGGAATTTCTTAGAAAGTGGAAGTTCGAATATGGATGTTTGATTGTGCGTTTGAACAATGTTAAAATATTTTATTATTATTTTCAGGATTATTTTTATTTCACCTCCTGCAAATCAAAGCATAATGCATAATTTATGAAATCATACGAAAGAGTAAATTGGTCCTTTTTTATAATTTCTCAATCTAAGGGCGTCAGTATTAAATTAAACACGGCAATCACACCCTACAAAGTAAACAATGCAGGGAGTAATTTGGCGATGAATAATATGCTGCGTTAAATTGTCTTTCATTTGTGAGGAGTTTGATATCCTGTTTAAAAATGTCTGCGCTTCTTCATTTAGTTGTGGTAATGATTCCCATTCTGGGAAGCAACGAGGAAAGTTGATTAAAAATCTTATCTTTTGTGCGTAAAGAGAAATTAATAAGGCGAACAAAATTTAAATATGTCATTAAGAATTTATGAAGCTGTTAATGTAATTTTAATTAGTAAATGTGTATATTTATTGTATTCTGTTTGTAATAAATCTGCAAATAGATTATTTTCTCACAATACTAAATAAAGTATTTTCAATATTTAAAGTTGATTTGGAATCGAGACATTAGCTTGATCTATATTTATTTGTTTTTAGGAAAGCGTCTGCTTCTATACTTAATTTCTAACTGTTCAAAGGTTGTTTTATATTTATTTTTAAAATATCCAATATAAGTTTCCAAAAATCGAGATTCGATTCAAAGTTATCATTCTAATTTCATAATTTACTTTTCAAGACATTTTTGTTACCCTTTTCATTTTTATAAAAAGCGTAAAATAATAAAACACTGTTAAAATTACTAACTTATACCAATGGATTTGCTTTTTCATACGTGGTCATAGTCGTAGAACTGCTATGTATTTTCATTCCACAAAAGTGTAGACTTATCTTTACTACAGTTTTGCCACCTTTGGAACTTGATGTCTACATTTATATTTGGTTTGTTTTTATTAGCCTTATGTTAATAACTTTATCTTTATGATGTTCCTGAACTTGGGCAGAATTGATTTTATAAAAAAATCTCAAGTTAACAGACCCTTCCTTTTAAAGCCGACGTGAGAATTTCCATACAATTATTGGTATTTAATAGTACAAATAAGACTAAAGATGCCATTTATTCACCGGTTTAAGTAAATAATATCTGAAATTGACATTTACAGTTTAAAAATTCCTTAATTCTCTTTTAAATGTCGACTTGAGTCAGAATTCTTTAAAATAACAATCATTAACGAATCTTTAATCGAATTATTTTCTTTAACACATAGTTTGAGAAATGAATTAATGATGGTAAAGAAAAATCTTTAATTAAATCTTAACAATCTTAACGACAAATCTCATTAGTAGATCATTTATCTTCTGTGCGTAGCGTAACTCGTGACTATAAAACACCTTTTCTTAAATTTGATGGCATACAATGATATGTATTTAAAAATATAAATGTTGCCATTCAACGCCAAATCCTACGTATAATTACTAAATTATTATTAAACTATTTGAATCAGATAAGTTTTTACAAAGAAAAATTACACAATTCAAAGGCGAAATATATAGTAGTACTTCATCATATATAAAGATGAATGCCAGAAGATCATTATTACGCCTTAGGATGTTAAATTGTATAAATGTGTCACATAAAGATACAACCAAAAATAATTTGTTTTCAAAACAGATTCCAAAGGTCTTGAAGCAATATCCATATATATTAACATTCTTCAATTGAAATATATATTTCCATAGCATCTTAGAGATTTAGCATTTTCTCCATGAAAGTACTTCTTGTATTGTTACCAGATAGCTTGAAAGTGCTGGCAAAAAGTTTAATTAATATGATTTTAAAACTAATTATATTTTACTGCTTCGGGTTGAACATCGGAAAAATGATTTCATATCAAATGCAGTGATTGTTAAATTAAAATCTTTGCATGTATTGATATTTTGAAGAAGTCGCTGGAAAATATTATTTATAGATTTTTATTCGTTAATATACGAAATGAAAACCCTCTTAACCCTTTAACGCGCGCAAATTTAAATTTTCCGAATTTTTAAAAAGGATGTAATTAATTTGTGTCTATAGGGCCTATGTATAACAAAAATACCTTTTAAAAAATTTATAGGCGATTACACCCCACTGTGGGTGGTGGTTTCGAAGTGAAACCACCGCGCACCTACGACATTTTTTTCCGGTAAATAATGAAACTTTTGAATTTGTTTTGAATTTGTTTTGAATTCATTATTCATTTATGGAAATACAAGAAAATGAAATATTTAAATGAAAATTATCTATACAACCTTAAAACACGAAAAAAAGTTATAAAATTTAAAACTTAAAATTTAAAAGTTAAAATTTAAGGTTAAAATTTTTTAATTAACCTTTTAAAAACTGAGAAAATTCTATTATATTAGCGATTTTGAAATCAACCTTTTAAAAACTAAGAAAATTATTTTATATTAGCGAATAGTTTTAACATCACCAGAATATGACTGCTAGCTAATACAAAAAGAACGCATCTGAGCTAGCAGAATTTCAACCTCCCTATTCCTATAAACGAAGTTATAATTGAAGTAATCAATATAAACAAATTCCTCAATTACAAAACATACGGCTAAACCCCAAAAAATTATCCCCCTCTTGATTTACTGAGATGGAGAGGCAAAGGAATGAAGAAACATCTGTTTCTTCAAGTGGTTGTTGATAGAGCGAAACCACCTTACTCGCAAGTCCTAGACGCGCGGTGGTATTTCACCGAAACCACCTAAGAAAAGGTCAAATTTGGTGAACTTTTCTTTCGCTATTTGATTTGAAAAAAATTGGTATGTTACAGATGCCTAAATACAACATATTAATAGGCACATACAGAATGAAGAGGTTGAATGGCGAATTTAAAAAGAACAAAAATGAATCTATTATTTTGAACTTTATACGTTTAATGTTTTTATGTATTGCATATTTGTAGTATTAGTAAATTATGCAATGAATTTAAAAAGCAAAAAAGCACTGGCGATATGGAACACATGTGTGTTTGGTAGAATTAGTTTTTTTTTTCCTCAAAATTAAGGGGTACATGCTTAATCATTGATATATCTAAATTTAATTCTAATAAAATATCTAACAGAGGCTCTAACAAAAGGTTAGATATGGTTGTATCTAATGGTGTGATGTAGTTATATTTATAAAGCAAAACAGCCCTGGCCATATATAACACATAGCAATAGAAATGTGTGTTTGAAAGAATTAGGTTTTTAACATTAAGTGATATATCTTTTAATCAATACTATCTTTAAATTCAGATTTTAACAAGAGATTTTCATCGTTTCCATTCTATTGCGTAAAAGTTGTTTATCTTATCTCCCATGTAAACTAAGGATTTAATTTATTTTGTATAATATATTATTAATTGCTTTTATATTTACAGCACATGAATATCGAAGGTCTCAATAATCAAGAGATGGTTTTCGATAAAGAAATCAGGAAACTCAACAAAGTTAAAAATGATCAAAGAAAATTTCGGGTAATTTAAATTTATACTTTTTTAATTTCAGGAAAAAAAGGGGAAATAAAATACACGACTAAATTATAAATACTTACTTACAAAAAATTGTTGCATAAAAAATTGTTGTGTTTATAGATAAAGAAAGTAAATACATTAGATATATGTTCTTCATCTATAGGCGCAGTTCGTCACTTAGAAGAACTCCAAAGAACGATCACTTATATTGAATACAATTATTGTGAACTAGGCATATTAAGAAATTTAATAAGGATAAAAATTATTCACTATAAAGAATTTTTAAAACGGCAAAAAGTCATTCCCATAGAATTGAGCGTTTTCGAATAAATAAATTATGGCGCATATTTGTAGATTACTTGCATACCTTAAAACCACATAATATCCAATTAATCCAAAAGAGAAATTAAAATATTTGCAAAAAGTTTTCTTTTTGATGCAAAGCAATCATTTGATTTCACGTTCTGGTCAAGATTTTTATGCTTAAACTTACTATTTATATTTTCTAATCATTTTGTTACTATAAGAATTCTCTATATTGTTTCTCA
>JAOUZG010040071.1:6622179-6639999 GCA_026289955.1 Argiope argentata
TATATATATATATATATATATATATATATATATATATACTATAGTGATGACAACTATATTTTCTTACGTTACGTTAGATATTACTGTTATATTAAAGAAAACAACTTCATCCTCACTATATATAATGTCTGGAATTATGACGCCATTGTTTTTGAATTTCAGAATCCCGTTAAGTTTTAATAAAAATATAAAGCAAAGTTTCCAAAAAAGGGAACATCAATAATTATTGTATTTAATCATGAAATCTCTCCATCACGGAAGAGAAAACCCAGTTAAAGAGAAACGTGGTCCATCAGATCTAAATTTGATTACAAATGTTCATTAGTTTGATAAAATACTTCGGAACCTAAATGCAATTTATTTCATTACGAGAAACCATTAATTTTCGGAATGTTTGTATAGAACACGAGGATTATTTATTCAATAATATGTGGAAAGACAGTCGCAAAATGAAAGCGACATATAAATAAACATTTTGTTATGAAGGAAATCACAGTAGCTATCAGTGTTTAGAGATCTTGAGAATTTGTAAACAATTTAAACAAACCACAAATAATAATAGTATCATATTTAATAATGATGACACCACAACTTTCAAATATATAACAAGAGAAGATTAAATGAATTCGTTTGTGTGAAAATTGTGTATTGATAGTTGTTTGATATTGATAGTTGTTTGATGTTAAATATTATTTGGTCTCATAAATAAGGATATATAAATCACTGACAATTAATTTTAAAATAATATGCAGACAGTAATTCAAAGGAATACAAGTAAAAATTTTATACACTTGGGAATAGTTTTTGACTAATGAATTATTTTATATCTATTGAATCTCTATCTATTGAAAGTTTGAAGATTTATTTTCTAACACATTATGTTATTTTTATATATAAATGTTATTTTAGAGAAAAAAATTTAAAAATTTGTATTAAAGCAAAATTATTTATTTATTTATTTTGCAAAATCATTTTGCATGCTGAATGTAATACACAACAATAACAACATTACTTATAATCCAAACATTATGAATTTAACTATACTGCATATGAACATAAATTTAAAAAAAATGTATTTTAAAACCTTCTTTATCCAGATAATGCTACGAAATAATGTGGTGTTTAGAAGTTTAAAAATCTAACAAGGGTATAATGACCCAGGTAGCACATCCTGCATCATAATATTGTACAATATTGTGCGATATTATATGATATTAAACAATATTCCACAATATTAAACAATATTGAGAATATTGATTAATATTGTACAATATTTGTATGCTATTGGAATATTTAATTTAATTTTCTTAACAAAACATTTTGCTACAGAGTGTCAATAACATTTTAAATATAAAACATCGCTATAGTGGAAATCATAAAACAACTTAAATGTTTGAAATCAAATAAAGTCGTCTTCTACCCTATCTTTCATCTTGGAAAGATTTCACATAAAAGTCTTTCTAGTACGCTGAGAATAGAGTTCTGAACATTTCTGCTTTTATTTAAAACTTTTTCTTCTTCTTTCCTTTTACTTGTGCAGTGCTGTTATCAAGAGATATATTTCTTCATCCGCTCTTGTTTCCAGTCACGCAATCTTGGTTGGTGGATGTGTTATGGCATCATTTACGTTTTCCATTTACTTAAGGTTTTGTCTACCGTTTGAATTTTGCTTTCGAAGTAACTTTTTTTTCGTATACATTACGCTGTTCTCGGAATTTAACATTCACTGCGTTTTTGTTTGCTGCTCATAATCTTGTTAACTCCAAACTTCAATTCTTTTCTCTTCGTATAAGGTACGGAAACTTTAAAACTTATTAACTTCTCGAGCGAAAAATATTAGCCCAATACTCTTCTTATGTTACCAAAGCCCATTTATCCTTATAACTGAAAAGTGCTGTATAGCTTGAATTTTTGTTTATTTATTGGAAAATCGTTTACGATATAATTTGATTATTCTTCTTCTTGTAGTTCAATTGAATAAAAGAATTTAAGTATTGATTTTTAACGAATAGTTCTTCTTCCCCCTCCACTTGCCCCTAATGTAGAGCTGTCAATGTCTGCATTGGGGGCAAGCAAACACCAATTCAGAAATGAAGTTAACATTTGGTATCAAAGCCAAAATTGTTTCAGAATGCATGAATTTAAAAAATATGTCAATTAAAAAATTACCTATAATAAGAAACAGAATAAGGTGATCGCCAGAGTTAGTTGTGTATTCAACGTAATTAATTTATTTTATTTTATTTATCTAATTTTGTAAAGCAAAAAAAAAATCGAATCCATTTTAATAAAAAAAAGCGTGTTCTATGGATTATTATTCATCAAAGATTTCCCTTTATTTCTTCAAACATATATTTATTTCAGCAAATAAATATACATTTCGAATTATAAAATTTGAATTCATAAATGTTAATTCTCTTTCAAAATTTTTCGAAACTATGTACAGCAAGTAGAAATTTTATTCTCTCTTAAATATATTTTTCAATCAGTTCAATAAAAAATTTTCTCATTCATAATGAATGAAATAAAAAAATCATAATGAAATAAATAATTAGTAATCATAATGAATTAATAATCTTAATTTAGACTTAAATTACTATGCCTGATTTAAATAAAGTATCATTTACCTCATTTGATTTTATATTTGCCTGAATATATATATATTCATACATATGTAACATATTCATTTGATATATATTCAAATATATGTATCAAAATAAATTAAGATTGACTTCTAGAAGTTCTGAATAATAATCAAAATAACAAATCAAAAATATTTTGTGTATTGAATTAATATAAAAGAAGCCATTTGGTTGACTAGGATGTGTATGTAAATTATCACTTTAAAAAATATTAATATTTGTATTATCGTAATTTTTTGTGTGAAATTTAAATATTGGAGTTAATTTATTAATAATTATTTTTTATAAGATGTGATGTATTTTGAAAACATATTTTTAATAAAACAATAAAAAGTCTTTAATTATTCCAATGAAATACATCTCTAATGATGTCAATGTCTTTAATAATTCAGCAAAATGTTAAATAATTAAAATTATATTAAGTTTTAACCACAGGAGGATGTGTACTAAATTTAGAGAAATAATACCTTCATTGAAGGATAATTTGACACTAATGAACATTAATCATTTTAATATATCTCCTGACGATTTTGTTTATCATGAAATATCTGGTAGTAAAACCTCTTTTATCCCCACTAAGTTTCTAAATTATTTACAGATCCTGAGAAGTACTCAAAAGAGCAAGGCATTGTGAAAGAGTGTTTGTTAGGGAAGATGAAATATGTCGCTTGCGTCTTCTATATTCGATTTTAAAATCACATCACTCAGAGCATGCGAAATTGTTCGGATATGAAATTCTCGTCTAAGTTTGCTAAAATAAAAGAAAAAGAAGTAAGTAGGAGGAAAAGAATCAGCTAAGTTCTAGAAAGAAAAATGGAACTTCAAACAATACATTTCTGGTTCTGCTTTCCCATTATTCTGGAGAATGATGAATTGCCTTCAGCCATTCCGGGATTTTAGTGTTTTATCATATTCTGGTTCTCTAATTACGAAAGCATATAATTTGGTACCCTAGTAGTACACAAATATTGTGCAATATTCGCAATATTGTGTAACATTGTTTAGCATCATATAATATCTCACAATATTGTACAATATTATGCTACAGGAAGTGCTACCAGGGTAAGAAAGTATATTTCATTAGATAAATTTCTCAATGTCCAAAATAACTTTAATTTTATTTAACTTCAATTCAAAAAGATATTATTTTCTTTTTCTGAATTGAAAGACACTAGTGATAAAATATTTGCAAAATGATTTGGAAGTGTCCACAAATTAATCTGCCACATCAAAAACAAATAAAAATTTGTTTACATTAAACAAATTTGTCATACAAAAAATGGTTGTTTCAATAACAGTATAAAAAATAGATTTAATAGAAATAATACATGTACAGTTTTTTAAATTTTGTACATTAATTTCTATTAGCACCTACACTTGAATCAATATTCCAAAAACTGAGATTTTTAAAAATTGTTTTTGTTTCATTAAAATTGTTTAGACATCCATGATTATTCCTAAATGAATTCAGGATATGATATGATTATAGGAATTAATAGAATCAATAGTTGTGATTTGAAATATGTGAATTCATGCAGAACTGTAAACAAATTTCAACGAAGAAGTACTAAATATTTTGTTTTAATGGATGTATTTATTATTATTTGAATCTTGAATACATATTTGGTTTTATTTGATTAAATGAATGTGAGAGATTTTCCGAGTCAAGAAAGTATTTCTAAATCATAAGTTGAAATTTTTTAATGCTGTACAATACCTTTTACTTTTTATTTATAGCAAAAAGAAAAGGAAAGATACTTCATAAATTGCACACATTATGATTTGTGGGCAATTATAGTTTCTTCTAATTATTATTTTAGAAAAGAGCAAAAGGATTCAGAAACTTAAAAAATGCTTTGCCAAGATGATCTGCCTCTTTGTAAATAATGTATTTTTTTTCAATTTCTGAAAGCCACCAAACATATAAATATAATACACTGACTTAAACATTGTGAATGGACATTATGAAGAATATTATATCATGCGATAATAAAATATCATATATATGTCTGAGCGAAATTGAACTTAATTTATTCTGACCAATATTTTAATAGTTTTTTAATTAAGAAATCATGTATTCTTAATTATTCTTCATAATAATTTAACTGTCGTATACAATATTTTTACTCTCAAAAAGATATTATATTCTGGACAAGTTGTATATCGCATTAATGTAATGAAACGTTTTATTTCCTTTTTTAACTTTTTAGAATTAAGTATATTTTAATTAATGTTCAATGAAAATTTTCTAGGGAACAATAACAAAAACATTATATATTTATAACCTCTTGTAAAATCATTTTGTTGGCAAATGAATCAAATAGTACAATGAAAGACGAAAAAAGAAGTCCCATGATTCCTTTCACTTTCTTGTTTCGGTAAGCATGGCAGTCGTAACGAATACTCTTATGACTTTTCCCGGCTCTTTTTATTTATATTTCCAGGCATTTATTTCTGCCGAAACTTACCACAAAGCATTGATTAATGACTTCAACTTAGAGCTACATAATTCTCTCCGTTTTCGTTTAAGTATCTGACAAAACTGATCTTCCCATTTCCATAGCATATTTTATTTATTTTTCAGAAGGGAAAGTCACACAAACTCAGAAGAATAATGACGGAGCTTCTTAAACATCAATAATATGCATTCTCTTATTAAAAATATAGCCCTATTATTGAATATATTCTTTCTATGTAGAATACATTTTCATTATTATTTTTTTTAATTAAAGGTTCTTTGTAAAGCATATATTTAATCAGTCTTAATTTACTTATTTCTATTGGAAGTAAGAGAATCGGATGTATTCAATTTAAAAAGAGCAAGAAATAAGTTTTTGCTTGCGTTTCTTGAATTAAATTCCGGACAAGAGTTAATGAAATTGTTTTGAAAGCAAGTTGTCTTTTCTTATTTTTTTGGAAAGAAATCTTCTAAATGATGTTGAAAAGCGCATTCCAACTGACATTTCCTTTAAACAGAAATATATAATTTCGTTTCTTCTCATCATTATTAAAGAAAGATAGTTTTTCTTAAATTTTGTATTTGCCTTGTTTTACATTTAACTTTAAACATTCTTTTTGATGCCGGATAAAAATTTCAACTTCTGTCAAGAATGCACAAAATTAGCTCAGAAATACAATTAAATATTTATATTAATATGTTGCTTCTTTTACCACGTTTTAGTAAATTAATTTTTTAATATATAGATCATTGTAAAATACTAATAATGTAAAAAAATATATATAAATTCGTATAAAATCAACTTTATTTTTGATACCGAATTTATGCATAATGTTTAACCAATAAAACATCAGATATGAAAATATAAAAATATAAAAATATTCACCATCCAATTGCTTACTTCAATTCCGGATGAATGGTGGAAGTATTATGAGGTTTTAACAACGGTAGTCAGACAAACTAATTGATTCGACTATTTGTGAGGAGATTTCTAGATTTATTTAAACAAACGACAGTTTGATCCCTTCATTGTTTCGAATGCGTCTGGGGCTATTCTAACAAAACGAGAGATTCGTCACATCCATTCCCATTGTAATGAGCCATCCCAATGAAAATACTCTAGACAAAGCAGTAGGGCCAACCTTACTCGGAGGAGTAATTTACTCAGCTTTCTAGCTACAGAGATTATCGCCGACAATTAGTCAGACTAATTACTGCTAATTAGGTTGTTTTGTTATCCAGAAAAGCACTTAGATCTCATATATTTATAGCCGAACGAATTCACTCGTTGTTTTTTTCCCACCTTGTTCTAAAGCAATTTATTTTCGTACATTCTTTTTAATTCAAGAAATGCCTTAAACTTGTTCTTTGAAAAATGTGTTTCAATCACGTTGTAAAAAGTTATAATTTTTTTTTATTTGTCAAGAAACTTTAGTTCTAATTGTGACAATTATTTTTAAATTTTGGTTTTAAGTTTTGTGCTAATTTGTTGCTGAAAATAATTAAAAATTCGCATTAAAAAACCCAACGTTTATTTGTTTCATGAAATAATAATGAAAATTATATATGCAAAAACACTTCTACTGAGATAAAGCTGCTCTTCAAATTAATAATGATATTGCATTTTAATATGGTGTAAATGAAATAAAATAGCAATAAAAACGCGGGCATAAAAATGAGTTTAATCTTGCGATACAATTTATGAATTAAATATAAGCTCATTTATATTTTATACTTGACTCTTTATTTTATTGCATTTGATATTTATTAATAAGGCAAAATTTAACATTCATTAAAACTTAATCCGTTATGAAAAAATGACAGAATATACAAATTAAATTGCGTTTCAACTTTACATTTTACACAGATTTTAGGCATGTAACTGTTCAGATATATGCTATTGATTCTTTTCAGAAGGTCACTGATCAAACTTCAATTAGTTATGAAATAAAAATATTAACTAAATAGTTGGTGTATTTTGAATTATTAAGTTGAAACTAAATATCATTCTATAATAAGAATACTGCATTTTTTAGATTAGAAAGGATTATTAGTGTCCTATATAATTTTAAATTTAATATCTTAATTTTTTCTTGTACAAATCTAACATATAAGTACTTTCTTGTATAAATTTAACATTTATCATTTTAGTACTCTCTTGTATAAATTTAACATCTAATTAATGAACATACAATACCCAGCTACGGATAACGTCTAGGTAATTACAGATAAATGTGAAAATTATACATGTATTCTTACAAATAACTTTTACATAAATCAAATTGTTTAAAAACTCAAATTTTCTAAAAATTAAATAATATTTTGCTGAAGTAAAATAAAAGTCGAAAAATTATCACAGCCTCGTATGCCACATTTATATTTGGAATTTATTTGTTATACAAATTACTTCTTAGAAAATAATCACTACTTTATAAAGAAGTATTTATAAAGAATCATTTGCATAAAAACATTAAATACAGAATAAATATTGTGCTATTACTTAATGCAAAACAATCTTTTTTTCCAGAGCGCATCAATTGATTCACATTTTAAAGCTATGGGATTATCTGTAAGAGCCCCTCAAGCGTGAGAATTCCAGCGCCTTCAAGTCTTGAGATTTTTTCGGGGGCAAAAACAGAATGAAATCATCTTCCACTCAGCAGAGAGATAACACTAGAGGGACACCTACTGAACTATAAATGAAATGCAGGTTCAGTTCTCACTCCGAAGTGGTTGTCGTTTGCGGTTTAAAGCGTGACCTTCGAGAGATAAGGCCTGCTGCCTCTATCCATTACCTTCCAAGGTCACGTTTAAAGGAAGGTTTTACTTAATTTGTGCTTGCTGAATTTACACTCTCAAGTGTTTCGACAATTTTAGGTGCATTTCCTTTGTTTGCATTTTATCATTGTTGTAGAATTAAGAGTGCATTTAAAAAATAAAATAACTATTAATTAATTTAAAATAAGACATTATTATCTTAGAATATCCTTCAGATTTTTTAAAGAGTATTTAACAGAGTATTACGTTTTAAAGAGTATTACATCTTACTGATGAAGAATGAAAATATATGATGATAAAAATGAAGTTCGGATTTTAGGTTTGTGTTTTAAAATTAGTGCTTTTAATTAAATTTTACATTTTTTAAAGGTATGAAAATTATTATGAAGACTTCATAATAAAAAAATAATAATTTTATAAGGTATAAAAATTATTATTTTTTTATTATGAAGTCTTCACATAATAAAAAAAATATTTTAGCAACAAAAATCTGAAAATTCCAAGCATTTTCTAAAAAGAATTATAATTAATAAAATTATTTGAGTTTATTTATTAAAATAAAATCAGCTATGTTTTTATTTGCCTTTTAACTTATATAAAATAATTTAGCAGACTATTTTAAAATAGTACGATATTAAATGCGGTGTTGGTGACTCAAAAAACTGAGAGGAGTCTAATGAAAAGGTTAAAATGTATCTTTTAAATTTATTATTTTACCAATATAAAATTCAAAACATCTCGAATAATCAAATATCAGCAGTAATATAGAATGCAGTTTGGAAAAATCATATCCTTTTCTTGTCTTCCCTTTATATATTTATATATATAAATATATATATATATATATATATATAATTTGTATAGGAAAGAGAAAACTCAAAAATAAAACAATAGAATTAATTTTAATGAAATTAAGTTTATTTTCTGGATATGCATTATCAAGCTATATTAGTTAAACATTTTTGATACTTTTATAATGAAGAAGAAAGTTTACAATGGTTCTGTAAAATGCGATGAACAGATTATTATTTTTTTTTAATTTAGAATAATTAAAATATGAAGCGATAGAGGATAGTATATGTTGTTGTTGTTTTCATGCTCCACTTAACAACGGAAAGACTGGTTTAGTAGCTTTTGTTGGTATGTCATAAATCATATCTAGACTCTCTGATCCATCACGAGAGGCACGTGGATTTCATAAAAATGAATGACCAGACCGTCGCAAAAGCAACACTGGTGGGAACTGTGTTTGAGACTTAGTACCCATCGCCAGCAATGATACAATTCTTCCCGTAGGAAGTACGTCTCGTCATCAATGGGAGGAGTCTAACCCCCACCTTTTAGTGTACCCAATTGGCGAAATCCAACCACCATACTGGAATCAACTCATCTTCAATTACGAGGTGACTCCCAGGGGTTCAGCTACAGAGGGTAAATACCCTGAGAACCTGAGTCTACACACACATTTCCCAAATCATTTTAACTAAGCGGATTTCATTCATGCATTTCTTTCATTCATCCATAGATCGTAATTTAGACCTGGAAGATCTAAATTATGATCTATGGATTACGACCTTTAGATCAGAGGACAATCATTCCTGACCCAGTACTCATCTAGTACCCAGTACTGATCCAGTACTGACCAATATTATTCTCAACAAGGAGAATTTTGTGACCGATTGAACGTTCACCACACACACACGAAAAGTCTTCGTCTGGTGGGTTCAAACTCGCAGCACAAGGGATACGAATCCAACACCCAACCAGCCAGACTAACCTGGTCTGATAGTAACTATTACCAAATAATATTAATTAGAAAAAAAAGTTTAACTAGGATAACGAAAATTTTAGTACTTTGGTATATCTTGTATACATAAACTGAATACACATTTCAAGCACAGTAAATTCCACAATGTGAATGTTCAATATATATTCGAACTAATTCTTAAACTCCCTTTAAATTGTAAGTTTTTTTTAAAGTTTTGATGCACAACTAATTTTTTAATCATCAGAGTTATTATGTTCACTTATCCTCAAAGTAAAAAAAAAAGTTGATTTGTTGATTGATTTTTTTGTCCAAAATGTGATATATTTCTACTATTTTGAATATAAAAATACTTTTAAAATACGTCATATTTTTTTTTCTCGTTTCCTTTTAGAAACCTCAGGATCATACACATCAGAATACATACGAAAATAATAACGTATTCTGAAAAGAAATAGTTAGAATTTCGCATTAATTAGTAAGAAATCTTTATGTTTTCACAGGAAATAATAATTCAAATTTTATTTTATTTAGTTTTGAAAAAAGATAAGCAATGAAAAGACAAATATGAGGAAATTGAATTTAGTAATCGCATTTAGTATAAACCTATATGTTTAACATATTTCTTCATTAAAATATTAAAGCACAACAGATTGCCGGTTCTGAGAAAATACTATTCATATATATCACCTATATACTTATAACTTGGCTTAAATTCAGTAGAAGAAGAAAGTACTAGCCAAAACAATAACTTCTAAGAGGGGGGATTGAGTTAGATTGAAAGTGCATCTCTTTTCTGTCTTTTCTTTTCTTTTTCTTTATAAAAATTCAAATCAAATTAATATGTTTTTCATGCTTTGTGCGAAAATAAATATTTATCTTCCTTATATAAGAATTACTATTTAATTATTTAAAATTGATTACGAATGAAAGCTTAATTTATCAATAATTAAAACTAATTCTATCAACTTAAAAGAACAACAAACTTTTAATTCTTGGTTTTTAATGTGAAAAACAAATATTTTTGAACAAAATGGAATTTGTTTGTATTCTAATAGATCTTTTAAAGAAATATTGCTTTCATAAATAGTTATGATTTATTAACTATGCAATAATATTTATGTAATACGCATTTTTTGATGCAATTTATTTGCATTTCAATTATTTATTTAATGATTTTAATATTAATAAACGTAGAAAAATTTCTAAATATGTTGAATAATTTATATGATACGAATATTTGAAATGAATTATCCTATTTTATGTTTATTACTATTTTGTTTATTTACTAAACTTAACTTCAATTATTAGATGCATAAATAATATTTTTGAACTTAAAAAAGGAGTGCAATATCAATTAAAACGCTACACAAGTTGTTAAAAAATTATTTTTTTTAAATTGCTATTACTTTCATTATTAATAGAAATTACAATTATTTTTTTAAAATTAAGTATAATAATTATAATAATATAAAATTATTTTTTAAAAAATTAATTATAATTAAATTATTAGAAGAACAAAGATTTATTTTTCTATAAAATGAGTAATATATTATTTAAAACTATTTGTAAATTGTCAATTCACTTTACGTTATTTTGAAAATAAGATTAAAGGGATTGGAAAAACTTAATGCTGCTTTTTTTAACTCTCAATCTCGAATTAATCAATCCATTAAATTGTTGAATACATAGATACTTTACAAGCTATGAGCTGTACAAAACGTTTGGAAGCTATTTTCAGGGGTTCTTTGAAGGTCTGATGGCCATTGAGCTTTAATATTTTAATGAATGAACATTATAAAGGAAGTTTACCTTTACAAGGTAGAATACATTTTAAAAAGTATTATACCTACCTTAAGGTAACTTTCATCCCCAACTCATCGTTCTGGTTCTGCTATTCCCTCGTAAATAACTGGGATTCTCTGAAATTCCAAATTCAAACTTTTTGATGATTTCATTGTTTGTAATTGCTTTGCTTCATAAATAAAAATCAAGAGAATATAATAAAACTTTTATCGTTACTAATAGTTAAAATAATTTTGTTTTATATTGAAAAAAAATCAAAATATATGCTTTGAAGTTAAGTTGTATAATTTTTTAAAATAATCAGATATAATGCTAAATTGCATATGAGTAAAAAATTAACTTTTGTATCTAAAGAAGTGAAAATTAATATAACAGTGACACCGACTTTTTACAGTATTATTAAAGAAATAAAGAGTTGATGAGAGAATTGATTAACTAAATATTATATTCTTTGGATTTACCTTATCTGATGAGTGGCAGAAATATTTACATATCATAATTTTTTCTCTAAAGAAGTTAAAGTTATTCTAAGCAAAATATTTCATGAACAGATATACATAGATAATTTTGCAGCAAATCATATCCTTTTTTTGCATTTCTGAAGAAGTATTAAATAATGTTTATTTTGTTATAAATTATTTAGAGAAGGATAGCTTATAGATTAAATTAATTATTAGGAGACTTGCTCATTGTATTAATACAGAGACTTTTTACGGTATTATTAAAGAAATAAAGAATTGATGAAATAATTGATTAAATCATAAAAATGTAATCTTTTAAACGTTCTCATTTTTCTACTTTTAGAGTTTATTAACTTATTTAACTCTCTATAATCAGTATTAAGCTTGTTACAATTTAAGAAATTTTTTCCTTATTTTATTATTAACAAATTCCTTTAAGCACAAATTTATTTATTATTAGTATCTAAAAAAGAATTTAAAAAAAATATAGAGTAAAAATTTTTAAAATGTATATATATTTATAAAAAGTAAAGCTGATTCCTTATGTTGAGTCAAAGTCATTAATTTAACAAAAATGACACATTTGTTACATTTATTAGTTAAATAAAAAATAACAAAAATCCAATTTTTAGAAAGTACCTGCTTTTACTGAAACTTTTAGAATTTTAAATAGGAAGAAAAGCACACGAGGCAGCATTAGACGGATAATTATTACTTGGGGAAATATTGTGATTCTAGACGATGCTTATTATTTATAAAATTTGTGTACTGGCATCCTGGTCTAGGCGTAGCGCTTCTTCTCGTTATCTGGGACTCCATGGTTCAAGTCCAGTTAGGAAATGGTTGCTTTTATGTGTTCTTTCTGTGAGGTGTATAAATGTGTCCCCTTATAAAAAGAGGCTGTGCATGGTAATGTGATGTATGCGTATCAAAATTCGCATTCTTGGGCCTTGTCGACGCTACTTCAAACAAGATACGCTTTTTCCGGCTTAAATCCGCTGTTGCATCAGCGGGCTTATGTATGACAAGTGCCATAAAAAAACCTAATTTTGCATATATGCAGGTAAAAGTAACAAAACCAAAAACTCTAGCTTCCCTTTACAGTTGCTCTTTAGAAACCAGCAATTGTTATTAAACACAAAATACGAGTGTTATCAAAGAAAGGTAGATTTTATTGAATTTAGTAAGGAAACTAATTTTTATGTAACTCAAATGTAACTTTAATGATATTTTTTTAATGTGAACATATATGTAATTATATAAAAATTTTAAGCTGTTCCGAGTGCGCGTAAGAAAAGGAATGAACTTATAAAAAGTTCTTTAGGTCGTTGGAAATGCAACTCCCTCACCCAAATCTGGTCACTTTTTAAAACATAATAGCTTCTATTTTGTTTGGTTTTAATATAAGTTCTAAATAGAAAAAAAATGCATCTTCAAAGGAATTTGAAATGTTGATATTACCAACTCGGTTGTTCAAATTTAAATGAGATTCATATGGGTCATCAAGCACTATTTTATTATTTTTTTAGTTAAAACTTTCTGATATCCAGGCATTATTCAAAATCGAAAGTTAAATATAAATTGATTATTTTCCTTCGACACTTGCTGTAATCATCAATCAAGAATGAATAGTGAGAGGGGAAGTAGCCACTGTCAAATGATTGTTTTGTATCGTTTTACGGCTCTTTTTTTTAAAAAAAAGAATGGCAAAACATGGAAATTTTTTTCGCGTGACCATGTTGTGACTGTCTACAAGGCCATATGGGCGGGACAATGGTAATTGTACTAATTCATTAACTAGTGACATTTACACTGAAATTGTATATTTATTACATGCTAGTTACTCTGGAAAACTTGATGGAGATCTCTAGGATCTATATAGTATATATTTTCTCATTATACTAAGAAATCATTGATTGCTGAGGGTTTTTCTCTCTAATTAATCAATACTTTCCTATAAAAACGAGGAACCACATTTTTTTTATCAAGATAAAACTGATAATTCCTTTTTATGAGCAAAAGAAAGATTGAAATTGCATCTCTTTATTTTGTGTTCGATATGATCACATGTTAAACAGTAGCAATTCATCGTGTATTATAAAATGAACAAAATAAGAGTAAAAGAACATTAGAAGCTACCTGATAAATGTGAAATTTATTTATAATTAGCAAGATGGCGACCCGTAAGAACAAGTTATACATGGAATATTTTAAAGAAAAGTTTTCACACAATATTTTTAGGGAAACTACCACATAATATTTAAAATATTGAATTTTTATGTGTATACGACTTTTTTGTGGTGCCCAGAAAAATCTAATACTCATATAACTCATCACTATTAAACTGTAATCAACTTTATTTGCACATATTTCATAAAATTTAAATCAGAAAAGTTTTTGTTTTGGGATTTTTTTTGTATGCGTCTATTTCATATTAACTTTTCTAAAAATTTCGGGAATAAATCAATCCATAATAGATGAGGGAAAATTACAATCGGTCTAAAAAAATAATTTCTAGTTTCGAGCATACAAAGTGCATTTGCAGATTTCATTAATTTAAATATAACTAATTTTCCTAAAAAACTTTAATAACTGAAATAAAAATTAATATTTTAATTCCATTTAATATTCTGCCTTCAAACTTTTTGAGTTCATTATTCAAATCTATCTTTTTAATTTAATCATGGCTTTTTTCATTAATCTTCTATTATCTACTTTTCTGATGAGTATGGTTACTTGCGCATATGTGATGGAAATTTTCATTCTTCTCTGGCAAGATCATGAAATATTTTGTTCTAGCAGTAGAAAAGAACAGGGATGAAGCACAGAAGAAAAAGCGCATGGAGTGAATCATGGATTAACGCTATACATAGAAGTGCTGTGCACCCTCATCACTATCACTAAGTATTATCGAGCATGGTGGCATAAAACATGCAATATATATCATGAGTAATAAAATAATGGATGCTCCCTTGATGACAAATACATTTTTTAAGAGGAAATAAAAAAGAGATTAAACAGACTATCTCTACAATGTTGGTTTAGAAATATAAATGTATCTATGTCTGAATGTTTTATCACTTTTCAATCAAAAGGAGAAAAAAAATCAAATTTGTCATAAAGGAAGATTTTTGTTCTATTTGAAGAAAATGAAAAAATTATCGTTCAATAACCGAAATGTATACATTCATGAAAATACGATGCCACAATAACGCCCCGAAAAAAATGCTTGTATTTTCATTGCAAAAACAATTAGTAAAATCGAATGATCCAACATTGTTATTTCTGTTTCTGATCTTTAGAAATGCCATTTAACTTTCAAAGAAGCATTAAAATTAGCCACAATAGGTGTTATAGTTTACCTGGAATGAAATGTAGAGGTATCTGCAATTGATTTGAAATTGGCTGATTGCATTTCCTGAACATAAAGGTTCTCAAACCCTGGACGTAATAATGATAAGAAGAGGGGAAAATGCCATAATAAATGGTTCATTTATCAGATTAATAGGGACAAAAGGACACTTTTTATTTGATAATAACACTTTCTCCCCCATTCAGGAAACAATAGTTAAACGAGAAGATATGGATTTTTTTATCACCACTCTCTTATTCCGAAAAGAAATGATATAACAAGACTAAAAAGACAACAATAAACATCACATACTAATATACTTACAAGCATTAACTTTCTATGTGTATAACAAGCAATGTGATTGTCCTAGGGCTTTATTAAGTCTAAGAATTTAAGGAAAAGTATTGTTTGCCCATATATCATTATCCGGAAGCAACAAAAACCCGACTCAGGAAACAGATCTCATGACTAGGTTCACGCCTACTAAGTTAAACAGCAAAATAAACGTAATGCCCCGAGAACAGCTTGGGAACTTTAACAGAAGTATATTTTAGTCGGCGAACAATAAGTGACCGGCGCAGAAATCGACCACCCGATGAAACAATCGTTCATCATTCGGTGTCTTTAATTGAGCCCGAAGCAAGGACGTCCAGCGGAGAAACGAATTCCTTACGCGGCGGGTTGGCATTGCTCTCCTTTTAGTGGATGATAGATGGTTTTTGAAGCAAAAAAACTGCACCATTGCGTCCACTCTAATGATGGTGAAGGTTATAAGGATATAGATATATAGGATGTTGGGATATAAATGCTTATAAATTGCTTTTCTTAGTTCACATATCCATGCGTCTGGTATATATTCATCCAACATGAAAAAATATTTTGCAAGCTAAATATATACATGTAGATATCTTCTATATAGAATGAAGTTTACAGAAATAAAAGCAATTAGGGAATAAGCAGTAGCGACTTCAGTATAAAATTTTTTGTCTTTATTTTCTGCTATAGTATAATAATTATTGGAAATTGAAGTATTTTAAATTTATTTGGTCAAGCCACATTTAAATATAATTATGACTTTCTGTGTTTAATACAGGAGATGGGAATGTAGAACCTTTTCTAATTTACAAATAATCTTCATTTGATGCAAAATTAAATACATATTTAATTTTACATCAAAAATTAAAAATAAATCTTTAAATTTAAAATAAATTAATTAAATAAATTAAATTAATAATTAAATAAATTAATAATAATAATTAAAATGATAATTAATAATTAATTAAATTAATAATTAAATTAAAAATGAATTAAAAATAAATCTTTATAATGCATATTTATATTTTACTTCAAGATTGTGACTTTTAAAATAATGCCAACAATATGTAAGTAAAGGAGTTTGAAAAATATTTTAATATCAGAAATGGAACTGAAGGCTCAAAATGCTTAGAGCAAGAAATATAGCGATATTGATGATTCTCACGAATTTAAGAGATTTGCTATTTTTTGTAGGTGAATATTAATCCTCTTTTTTCAAGCCCTCAAAAAAAGACTTTTCAATGCTGTGTTCTTTCTATGTATTCACTTCAATTTGGTATAAATAGACCATTTGTTTAAGTTTGCTATTTCATTGCTATTGTTTCATGGCTTAATCAGTTCAATTAATAAACTTCATGTGAAAGTATTTGTATTACTTTAAATATTTGAGGAAGACTCAAAAATTATAGTTTCTTACCTATACAATAATAAAATTTTAAAGAGCAGCAGGACGATCAGGATAAATCTTGAATAGCATTTTGGCCCAAGAACTGATCAATAGTAACATAAGACTGAAATCAACATCGGCATGAAAGGGCAGTTTATAATTATACCTGAGATAAATTAGTTAGAACCCTTTAGAATTTATAGATTTTAGGCCAAAGACCTGATCAAGTGATAAACCAATGTAAAAGTATAATGTTGCAATCAATATTAATAATAAATAGCAATGCATATTTTCTGAGCTATTAAAAATAATAAAAACTAAATAATGATCATTAAAATAAATGAAAATTCAATTCAATTATTATAGTTATTATTTTCAAATTTTATAACTATCACCAATTCTGCTGTTCGTGTCTTTGACAGCCGATTCACAAGATAACTTAGAAGAAAAAAGACTTTCACATATATATTTGCCTTCCTTTTCTTTCTGTAATAATTTGGTATCATTTACCTAGAACGCAGAATATACCTATGAAGTTTAATTTTAAGTCTAACATAAAAAAGAAAGAAATGGAACAGAGCGAAATTTGGTACATTACATACAAGTAAGTAAGAAATAAAAGCTCGAAACATTTACAGAAAAATTTTTGACCTTGATCTTTTTAAAACAAAAAGGAAAAGAAAAGGTTCGAAAAATGTACAGAGTTAATTTTTATCTGGATCTTTCTAAAACAAAAAAGAAAAAGAAAAAGAATTAATTATTAATTGTATCAAATTTACTTGAGTTTCAAATTTTAATGATGAAAAAAGCAGTATTTTTAAAGGATTTTTAATTTTTTAACTGTTTTGTGTTTATA
>JAOUZG010040071.1:6640399-6666907 GCA_026289955.1 Argiope argentata
AAAATATGCAGTCAGTAAATTAAATGTAGAAAAGATATATCTACCTATTTCAAAAGTATGCATTTGTTAATTGCCGTAGAACTCTTTTAATAATATACACTAACACTTAAATAGCTTCTTCGCTTAATTTTCTTGAGTTCACAAGTTCTCATTTGCTTACATCGAGCTACTTTTGTCACGGGATTTAATTGCTAGTGTCAGAATTTTTATCTTTCATTGTCACACGAAAGTTTATTGTAAGAAGCCTGTAAATGGAAGCAATTACCTTGTAAGTTGTAAACTAAAAGGTTTTATTAATTATGGAATGGTATAAGCTTGCAGAATGATATATTTAAGAATCATTTACAAGTTCTGGCATTTCAGTAATTAATGAAATGCTTAAAACAGCTCTACAACAATTGAAATAATATTTAATTAAATTTTACCAGTAGACCTTAGAAGCAATAGATTTAACTTAATGTGCATTTAACAAATTTTCACATAACTCTGTCTTAAAACGATTATTTATGTGCTATTATTATTTATTCTTTTATTACATTTCATTAAATGTTGCTGTTCGGATGATTTAAAGTTCTACTCATTTCTTAAGTCAGAAAATGTGTAACTTCCTATTTCTATTGAATGCAAAATTCACGTTTTGTGCACTTGTAATTGAAACAAGTTAAAAATTCTTCCCCAAATAAGTGTTCAAAATATTATGCATCACAAAATTAAAATACTGATATTCATAACATTCATTGCATTTTATTTATGAAACATTTTTTTCCGTTTAAGCTCACTAAGTACGTATAAAATATTTCATTATTATTTTATTAAATTAATTATTATACTGATTTTTATTGTTTCTTGGAAGGCGATTAGTAATACAATCTCTAATTCAGTAATTTAACAATGTAAAATTAAATTTTGAATGTAAATGTCATTCATAATCATTTCATTTTTTGTAACTTTAATACTTCTTAACACTTTGACGATTTTAATTCTAGTTCGTAGAACGGATACGAAATTCAATTTGAGATTTAGATGTCAGATTTAAATTGATAGGAATTAAAAATAATTTTATTACAAAATCAATTCCAAAACCAATTATTAAATTTGAATGTTTCCGTTTGCTGCTAAACAATTACATAAATTTTGGTCAGAATTTGTAAGAATCCTTTTTTTTATTTGTTCTAAACAGTTCTTGAACAGAAGTCTAATCGATGATAAAGAAAAAAATGTTGAAAGGATTTCAGTAGGTGGCGACAAAAACTAAGAAATCGTTATGAACTAAGAAATTATTGAAATGCTTGAAATACCATTTTTTAAATACTATTTCTAAAAGAAATATTCATTATGAGTTTAATA
Organism: Argiope argentata; assembly: GCA_026289955.1. Classification (NCBI taxonomy): domain Eukaryota; kingdom Metazoa; phylum Arthropoda; class Arachnida; order Araneae; family Araneidae; genus Argiope; species Argiope argentata. Next base: position 6,641,747 of record JAOUZG010040071.1, read on the forward strand.
AAAAATCTATTTTTATATTACATGTTTTATATACATTTATCGCGAATGGCACTTCTTTTAGAGTCAAATAATCATTTGTAGTTGCTTCAAATAAAGTTGAGATATATGCATTTTATAAAAAATTACTCTTTTAATTCATATTGTTACTTTTTTAAATTGAAATATAGATACAGGTTTATATTCATAAAATAATTATGAAATTTTAATATTTTTGTTATATTTCTTCAGGTATTGTTCTGTTATATAGAGGTTTGGATCGGTGCAGCTGAGTTGGAAATTGTGCATGAACACTAGGCATTAAACAGTTTTTAAGTGATTGTATGAATGAACAGTATTATAGCAAGGCATTTCTTAAGAGCATATTTACGACTTAATGTTGGAAGATTTAAAATTCTTATTTTTGTTAAAGCATATGGAACAAGAATTTAAACGGCAAATAAAATATGCTACATTAAAATAAATATTAAACTACTAAATTAATGAAAAGTAAATGTATATGTTGTGCATTCCACGTTTAAGATAAGCTTAAATCTAATACCATATTTTGTTAAAAAATATGTGTTATTATATTTATGAATTCTGTACATAAATGATAGTACATGTTTTGTTAAGTATGTACCATTCCTAAGACTTGTACTTAAAATGATCTTTTTGTATATATAAAGCAATTATTAATTGTCTTTTGTGAAAATTTTCATAAGTAAATTTCCAGAGAAAAGAATAAATGAATATTTTGCTTAGCCGTACAAATTAAATAGCAACTAATCCAGTAGTCAATAAACAAAGCATATTTATATAATGAAATCAAATATATAGAATAAATTCATTAATCAACCAATACTAAAATCTTGATTCAACAAATATATATTTATTACGCATAAGAAATGCTACAGTTTTGTTTGGATTTTTCATATTAAAATATATTCCACGCTACAGTTATCTTGGTGATGTCGGTGAGTGGTTAAAGCTCTGTTGAGTGGTTTAATGTAACGCAACAACTCGAGAATCCCTGTTGCTGAAAGGATAAAACACTTGCAGAATTTAACAATTTTCCTGCAATATCAGGCACGTTTAAACTCATAAAAACATCAAACACAGGGCTATTTTCGCTTCCATAAACATATATTACGTCAAAAATATATACAAGTTATTTTACAGTATAAGTTTATTACGTTTTTCTGAAAAATCATGCGACTGGTTTTTGTAAAAGAATGCAACAATTTTATTCTTAATAAAAAGTAAATGCTGAAATTCCCTTGAATTTATTTCATCGAAATGGTATGTATTTATTTAAATTTATTTGAATTTTATTTTATGGTATTGAAAATTGCTATAAACTTAATAGTTCAATTTTATAAAGGCTTGAGTCCAAAAAATAAACACAGGTTTGTTAGCTGGCGTTTCAAGATACCTATAGACGAAAACAATTTCTTTGAACATAATGAGCAAATAACATTCGTTATAATATTTTATTAAATTTTGTTTTAATGGATTATTTAGTATTAATTTGTATTCGAAAAGAAAACGCTTCTATACCAGTTTTTGAATGTTGTAAGGTGCTATTATCAGTTCCGCACAGCATTTCTGTAAAAAATGGAAGTTAAAATTATAATCCCATTTTTTTTCATATTGTGCTGTTTATGATTTTATTTAGTAAAAAGACGTGTTTATTAAAATTATGAACAGATTTTGTTCTAATTTATATAGTCGATAAAAGTAAGAAAGCGGAAATAGCCCATTAAAATTTTCGAATAATTTAAAAGATTTGGATGTACAACATGTCATGAGAATTTAAAGTCTTCTATTTTTCCCATGTTCACCATGGGCATTTTTTCCACAGACGGTTCTTCTTCATCCTTGGGAGCTGGTCGTGTCGACCCACGGAAGGACAGGGTGGCTTTAAGCTCATGCCACAGCATCACTGGTATGGGTTCCTGAAAAATAGAATTATTAATCAGTAACTTTGGATGTACAAAAGAGTCAAGTCCCTAAACTGTCGTTTTCTCCATAAGAATGCCTAAAAAAAACAATATGAGGCCATTACCTTTTAGAAGTGTAATCTTGCTTTCTTTTAGACGGTTTCAGAATCTTTTTAATCAAGTAACAATAAAATTATTCAAAGAAACAATAAATAATGATAATTTAGTGACTGAACTTTGGTTGATTAAATAATTTTAACACGTTGAATTCAAGAATATTTATAGAAATTTAAAATGTATATATATGGTCAATAGTGAAAAATACTCTGTTTAAGAAAATACATAATGTAAGCAAAAACTCGAATACACATTCGAGTTCCCAAATGATATTCTATTTAAGAATTTTGTTGAAATACTACATTATTGGACAACAGAAAAAAACCATTCCAAGAAACTTTTAGAGAAGTAGATCAAAAGTATATCTAAATTAGTTCGACTCTCTGAAATAATGCAGTCTCTCAATATTTCAATAGTCTTTGCTTTCAATAATGTGTACTGCCAAATTTATTTATTACATTTTTCTTATTCTCTTAAATTAATGACCATATAATGTATTTACATTTGAAAATTCAAAGCTAATAAGAGCACAAACTCCATTTTTAAATAAAATGTTATGTGATTTTTTTATAAATTAACAGTACTTACATATTTAACAGTCAGTTTACTGTAACATTATCTTTTTTTACAGCATACAATCACTAAATTTGTTTTTTATCTATAATGATTTATTACAAATGTTATCGTTATTATTATTGTTTATAATTTTTATTTTGTATGCATGCACACACACACACACACACACACACACACACACACACACACACAGAGAGAGAGAGAGAGAGAGAGAGAGAGAGAGAGAGAGAGAGAGAGAGAGAGAATTCGATTCTGACTGGATGCACATCAAAACATAATACGATAAAAAGTACCATTGCCCTTATGAGAAAAAATAATCCTGTTTTAAAGAGTGATTTATAAAAATTTTGCAATTCTTTAAATAGTTCTCTGGATTAAGCTCTCCGATAATATTTTTAGTTAAGTTTTTATTAAGATAAGTTTTTTCGTCTTAACACATCGAAGGCAACTTACCCTGTCTAGCATCTTGTTCGCCTTCCACACAAATTCAAGTATGACGATTATGGCCCCCAGAATGGACCCGATACCCAAAACCAAGAACACGCCCCCGACATTCCGGATTCCCATCTCTGCTGAAGAGGAGCTTGAATCATCGGGACATTTCTGAGTCGCCTTCCACCATTTGTCCTTCAGTATCTGGAGTTGCTGGGATTCTTGAAGGGCCAAAATTCCACTAGACAGTATACCCCGGTAGGGGGAACCTAAATTTAAATAAAGAATTAATAATATACTGGGAGTTTGAATACCAATTAGACTAATTTTTTTTTGAGAAATAGAACAAGCAAATGCTGATGTCATGCCTTAAGCATTTCTATGGCATGGGAGATTGTATTGCGAGTATGTAGGACGGTTTCCTCAGAAAAGCTCGATCTTAAATTGATCTTACGATTTTGTGCTATTGAATATTTTGTATTTTGCAGTAAATACAGAAGTACTGTCTGCAATTATTTCTATGAAGTTTATAATTTTCTTAAAATATTAGGCATGCCTGAAAAAAAATACATATGACCTATAGATGACAAAGAGCATTCTACCTTTACATAGCTTAAATTATGGTTACAAAGAAGGACACTTTGCAATGATTGATATAAATATCACATTTTCACAACATAATTGATTGTGAGCGGCAGTTTCTTTACATCGACTTGTTTGACTGAAAGGCTATAAGTACCAAATTAATACGCCCGAATGAATATCGTAACTCTTAAATTAAAAATTGCATCAATCTTGGCAGCAACGATGAAAACTGGAAAATACGACTTGATTCATCTAAAGAGCTCAGAATTATAGGAGAATTATAGGCGATGAATTTATAAGTGTGGCTATACCAATTCTAGGTTTCATCTCCTTTAACTTTTTCAACACGCTTTTAATAATGAAATGCAGTATTAATTTACCTAAAAATTTAACATTTGTATTGTTTTCTTAATGTAATAATCCAAGAAAAAATTCACTCATGCATTACAGAATACATTTACACTCTAATAAATCCAAAAATAATAATAATAATAACATAAGGAAATCTATATTACCGGTTCAACGGCACAATTCCCTTTTTCTTCTTGAATACAATTACATGAAAACGATCCAGTTTAAAATTGCATTATTTAGAATGCATTGTTATGCATTTCCTAGACTTTTGCAGCGGTCTAACAGGCGAAAAATGACAGTTTGTTTCGCCAACTGGCAATAAGCATGACTCACACCTGTGAGGATAGAACTTCACTCGTCAACAAATACGAATGACCCACTTCCCGATTTCGTCGGCCTACTCAAAACCTCTGTCTCGCGCTGTTCGATGAATAAAATGTATCACCACTCATATTTGTTTAATGCTTGATTGAATTTTATTTTTTTATTTATACGGCTGGCATTATTTCATTAATTGGCAAAGCGTTAACACTTTAATTTATTGTAAATTTGGTGGTGAATGTTAAATCACGCACCAAACTTTAATAAGCCTAATAAGAAAAACTTATAAGTAAGGGAAATACAACCATAGGCTTAAAAGTGTGATTCTCTATTTCTGGTTGAACACAATTACATTAAAATATTATAATGTCGAATTATTTTCTTTCCAATAGGAAATGCTAATCCTTGGCCGGTGATAAAACTTAGACACCAATTTTGTCCTTCCTGCTTTGTTTCGGGATTTTATTTTATGCAAATATTCCCCACTTATTAGGAACATTCTCTTACTACAAGGATATACTTTTTATCATTATAAATACATTAAAATTTGTAGTGAGTAAATATAGTATTAACAACTTTCTTGTATCATTCATACAATGTCCTTAATAACAGATCATAAGTTGCAGTTATTTTATCTCGTATATAAATATTTTATACTTTTTATTTAATTGTATAATGAGATTATGCTATTTATATTATACAGGAGATGCTATTTATGCATGAGATTTATACTACACAGTAAAGAGATATGATCTGGATTTGCTGTATCTTAATGTTTACTCACAAAGACAGAGGATAAAAACAAGCAGTTTCCTATTATACACTTTAATCAAGCAGAGTTTCCCTTCGTTCCAACTAGAGAAATTATTTTCTATCTCCTTTTAATACCTGCAGCGTCACCTAGTGTTTCATAAAAAATTAAATGAACACAGAATGTATGTACATCATAACACATGTTATATTTCAGCCTATAATAGTGTCAAACCATTTTTCAAAGAAGAAAATCTCAGTAAACTTTTTTCATTATCATATCTCATATTCTTGTAGATTCTGTAAATAGTTTTGTTTTTATTATTTTCTTACTGTAAATATTTTATTACTTAAAATAAAATTCCCGTAACATGGTCATCAAACCGTGAAGTGACCAGAATGGTCACAGAAACGGGGTATGAGACGGTGTTCTGTTCTGTATCTTAATGTTTTATGATAATAGATTTATAACAGAAATGAATCATGGTAGGTTATATTTTACTTAAAATGTATTACATATTCCTATTCTTTATAAACTTTAATGCTTCTTCAAAAGTTGTAAATCAAAATGCACATCTCATCTTTTCAAATGCCAACTAAATGTGATCAGTAAGAAAATCAAGAAATATATTTTAATGGGAGAAATAAATAAAATACTTTATTATGAGCTTTGAAGTAATTCTTACATAACAATTAAATGAAATCAAATATTGCATTTAACATTCCTGCATGTAGCGGTGTTCAACAAATAGCGTTATGACAGTCTTTTAAAAGAAAAGATATCCTTGCCTGGTGGAGTAGCTATTCCATATCCTTTTGAATCCAGTTCCCCTCCAATCCGAGTCAGATCGCAATTCCTTTCAGTGACGTATTCAATGCTCGTCGATTCCATGAGAAAAGCGTAGTTTCCCATTTTGACTCGCTCAATACCTTTATAATTATCTTCGGGAAATACGGAAGGTCTTTGCGATTCCATAAAGGACCACATCCTTTTGTAAATGGGATAGGTCGAAGTCTGCAAAGATAGTTCGGAAACAAATATTTACCTCGTTCTTTAAGGAAGTGGAAAATGAAAAGAAAAAGAAGTTTTCGAAGCGAATAAAAGTACAATGCTATTTTATGATCTTTTGAAAGACATCTTTTTTAATAAATATGTGAGTTTTGAGGTAACGGGAAATTTGCTTTAAAAGGAAATAAGTATGTTTTAATGAAAGTGCACATGAACGTCGAAATAATTTATTATTGGGCATAATTTAAATCTATGAAATAATTCTGGAAACCTCATTAAACTTTGTATTAAATTAAATAAATTATTTAATTTTATATTGTATTATATTAATTAAAATAAAAAAAATTAGACAATTTTAAGCGGAAAAATAATTTTTAAACTCTTTTATTGCAATAGAAATTCTGTGATACTATCTGTCTACAATAGTATCATACAATAAAAATTGGTATTGAATTATGGAATATCATTGAAAAAGTACCAATTTAATTTGAATGATTTTTGATAACTATTTCATTGAAATAATTTACCAAAATCAAATTTAGGGTAATATTTGTTCATCAACTTAGTAAATTGAAATAAATAAATACGTTTTCAACTTAAGAATTTTCTTTTGTTACTGACTAGAGAAGGCTTTTATACCCAGCTGATTCACAGAAAATATTGATTTAATTTTATCTTTTAATCCCTTAGATATAATTTTATGTATATGATTTCTTCAACTTATCAAATGTTAAATCTGTGTTATACTATTAGCTATGTATATAAACTTTTTTAAAAGACCAATCCCAACTTCATTTTGTGTATTATAACTTCTTTTTATTCAACTTGTTAACAGCACAAATATTATGACGAAATAATATTCTTTTGACTGCAAAATAAAAGAAAAAAAATATGACAAATAAATTTGATATTTGTAATATATTGTTAGAAATTAAACAACAAACATCTTTTTCAAAAATTTCAAAATCCTAGATTTTTTTACTACTGTTTTATTAATATCATTAATTGAAGAATTTATTCAATTTTGAAAACATGTAAAACTTATTTTTTATGCAATAATATTGTAAAGTTATTGTGGAAAATGCCAAAGCTGAGTTTCAACAGAATCAATTTAAAACTAAGATTTCTGAAAAATATCTCTAATTTGCAATTTCTAAGATAAATATGTGGTAAAAATTTGTTACCTTTTGGTAAAATATTTTGTCCTGTAGACTCAAAAACATTCACTCAAACATTAATCTCTATCATTACAGAAATGAAAGAAATCCTATTCTATTAGAATTTTTTTATTGTAACAGAAGAATATGTAATATAAATTTAGTTTTTCCCTTCAGTAAAATATATTATATTATTTTTTTGTATATGAAATATTCAAAAAGATTATAATTGAAATCTTGAGAAGTCTCTTCTGAATTTGATAATCAGATTTGGAGTAATATCCAAGTTCCAATGAATTGTCAGATATATCAGAAACATACACAGAAAAAAGGAGGGAAATCATCATGTGGTCTCTGAACTAAAATAGGAGATTTCTAACGATTCCAGGCGAAACGATTCTATCGAAGAGAAATCTATTTGCCTGTTTCTCGTTCGCTTACAGAGAAAATTAAATCTGAAATGAAAGGATTTTGAGAGATGAAATACCGCATATGAGTTTATCCTCAGAACTGCAGATCTGTATCCGTTTCTACTTCTTTCTGCATATATATGCAACAGTTCAGATAATTGAATGTGTCTTTAGCATTATAATTGTAAACATGTATTCATATCATATTTTAAATGTAACTGAATGGTTCGAGGACGAACTCGTTGCATTAGGGTTTGTTGCCGAGTAACATAACCACTAGTAAAAAGTAACTACTCGTGTCCGGAAGTGCTTATGAGCTATCAAAACATACTCTCCAGCCAATCAGTCATTGGCGAGATGAACATTGCAATTAGCGCCAAGCATATGACGAGCGCGTGTGAATTGTCAGTGATGTTGATAATGGTTAGTTAAGTTGTTGGCTGTTGTTTCTAATGCAATTGAAGGTTTTTGTTGTTGGCAGAGGAAGCTAAAACAACTCCATAAAATTTCTTATTCAAGGTCGAGGGTCACTATTGTAGGTGACTGGCTAGGACAAAACTATAAACATTAGCGTTTGTAGCCTAGTAACGTAGCCACTATACAAAAATAATTGTACGTGTCGGAAGGACATCTGGCTCATGAGCTATCACCATATAAGCATTATAATTGTAAACATGCATCAAATTTATGAATAATCTTTCGAAAAGAAGACATAATTCAAACTCAATTATCATTATTAAATTGCAAAATAAATAAATTCCATTTGTAGTATCAATAGAAAAATGAAAACTTAACGATTCTACTGAGATTTGTGATCAGAAAAACAGCAGAAATGTACCATATATATTTTATACGTTTAAGCAAGAATTCAGTTATTTTAAAACATATCCTTGTAATAATTCTTGTAAAATTAAGGCCTGTTAATAGAACTGAACCTGCTAATTCAAACAAATTTTAGGGAATTACATAATTAAAATAATTGAAACAAAGCAGGGTACCAATCTGAAGTTAGTCATCAAAGAAAATTTGTTGGTAAAACCACTAAAATTTAATAAATAGATTAAGAGGTGCTTCTAAATACTTGAAATGGTAAACATAGGATAATACAAGAATTCAAAAATAGCGTAATAAATTTTGTAATAGGTTTGTTAACAGCGTATTGTTAAGACATGATATAAGGATTAATTCTCTTGATGATTCCGATTTCTTTATTCAAAATATGATTATAAAGCTTTTAATAAATAATTTGGAAAAATTGTGAAGACTATTCGTTTCAACATATATTAAAACATATATGTAAACATTTAAACATAGTTAAAATGGGGAAAATTTTCTTGCAACCATTTCTAATATCTTGTCCTTCAAATCTTATTTTTAACTTATTCAATTATATGAAATGAATTGTAATATTTTTTAAAAAAAATAGAACTAAAAGAATAATCAAGGAGAAGATTAACATTACATTACAACTTGAATGTAGGGACAAAAAATTAAAAATACAAAAACAATCAAATTGTGATTATCTACCCTGAAAAAATTCATTGTTGATCCTCCGTAGACACATCCGTACTGAATAGCCGTCTGCTTGGCGAGATCTGCGGCACTTTCAATGGGAGAAGTCATCCTTTGAGCAGTTAAAAAAGCGGCTAAATTGGCCGTGTAGGATGAAATCATAATGAGTGTGAAAAACCACCAGCTACTGGCTACCATTCTCGTTGAAATTGCTCTGTAGAGAAAGAGAAAAAAAAGTCGCCAAAGAAAATTAAGAGCAAGATTAAAATATGATATGCTAACATTAACTTGAATTAGATTAGTGTAGACTAGAAGCATTTTTCAAAAGAATTCTTTTGTAAGCTACATGTTAAAATTCTCATGATTTTTAAACTTAAAAAAAATACACACACAGTAGCTCAATACGTTTTTTCTGTGCCGTTGATGAAAACAACTTTAATTTTTTTGTCTCAGAAAATTAAAAAGAAACATTTTGAAAGAAACGACTGCATATTTTTTTCATGTGATTTTGTCCTTCTATAATGACTACTCCATTTTGCTAAAAAAATTAATAAATTTTTTTTAGTTCCATAAAAAAGCTTTTATGGTTTGTCTTCTTTTAATTTAATGGATATCAAATATTTGCTGCGAATTAAAACATAAAAAATGCCAAATATGTTTATTTAAGTAGAAGTCTCATTTTTTTCCAAATATATTATTGCAGTTCTAAACTTTAAAAAGCGGAATTAGAAGGGTTTTTAATATTATAAAAATAGAGCACTACAGCATAATTTCACAGATTTTTGCTAAAATTGAAAACAAATCAAGTTAAAAATTATTTTATGCATAAAATATCATATTTGTTTCTTTTATTTAGTTTGTTTTATTGTTATATATGTATATAGGTTCTTCATTTAATGCTTTCGAATCTTCTCTATTTCTATTACGAAAATAAATAGAAATATAAACCGATATTTATATTTATGAAATCAATTTAATCCATAACGAAATCATAATTATCATTAATGCTGGCTCTGCAGTCAATGGTTAATCGTTAAGGTAGTTGAGAGTTAATGACAATTTACTAACCTTGGCAGAATATCCGATCCCTGCTGCATGATTGACCCGATAGTAAACCAAAAGCTATTAAGTAAAGTAAATTGATTTTCTACGACGTCATTATCTGTATCGCATGGATGTGGATTCACCCATTCATACGGGCTCAGTCTTGCCAAAATAAACAGGAAGAGACTGACGCCGAGATATGCTGTTCCCATGTAAAACCAAACCTCTAAAGAGAGTGGTTTAAGAAAGGAAAACAAGGGAGGCGTTTTCTTTTCCGGTTTCTTGAAAAGAATGCTGATCCCGAGGTTCATGAAAGGCATAGTAAAATCCACAGCGTCCTCCCGATCGTAGGTTATTGACAAGTCAGCTACTGCTATATCTGCATCCTGGAAGAGTGGGAATAATCAAAAAGAAAATAGTTCGCAACACTCCTCTCTCTGAATGAGGAGTGGAGAAATGAAGTTGTTTATAGACAACTTCCTTTAGAATTTTTAGATTTTGAACAATAATAGTTTAAAATAATTCATGTTTAATAACAAGAGGTTGTTAAAAAATGTTTTAATACTCTTTATAAAGCAAGGCAAAAGGAGAATCGTTCTTTAAAATTTATTTTAAATCAACTTTTTATCAATCGTTCAAACACCTTTAAAAAATTTCATTTTATTTCATCCATAAAAAATAAATACCATAATCTTAATATTATATATATCCTAGAAATTTATGTATATGAAACAATACAAATTCCTTAAGTATTTTGTTAAAGAACATTATGCATTTTCTAATTCTTATTCTAGCATTGCTTCATCTTCACCCCTGCGTTTTACATCATCTTTCATCATCAGAATTTTAAACAAAAATTATAATAGAAAAGTAAAACTTTTAACCAGACAAGTGCTTAACTAAATATTTTACAAATAAATATGCAAATATACAAAAACAAATTGCTTCATCTTCCTTGTACTTCCTAAGACAACTTCAGATAATTTTTTCCAGCTCAGATTAAATAACGATTAAACGTTAGGATTAAATGTTCAGTTCAGCAGTTAACTGAATCCTTTATAAAAAAAATCTTCTACTAATTTTTTTTTAAATTTTATTTTTGCGTTTCATAGAGCAACTTCAATTCTTTCTTTTTTTTTTCACTACAGACTAAGGAATCATTGATGGAACAAGTTAAAAAGTTCAATTAAGTCGTTACCTTAGTTCTTTATAATTAGATCTGCATACATAAAAAGATAAAAAAATATATAATTTCATAAAATTAATTAAAATTAAAATATCATTTAAAATTAATAGTTTCCTCCATTATTTATGATGTTATAGACGAATGAATTTTTAATAAAATTTAGAAAATATATTTTTAACATTTTTCTAATAAAATATTTTGAAACGTTTAAAAATTGATAAATATTTAAAACTTATTTGTTTAATTTAGAAAGAAAAAAATACTTAAAAGAAATAATGCATAGAAATAGTACATTTTCACTACCATACTTGATACAAAATTATTCATTTTTGGAGGACTGAAATTCAAAAATATTATTTATTTTGAACAAAACTTTATTGATTTCATTTTAACAATAAAATATGCAGTTATGGAATTATAAGGAGAAAAAAATGTTTCCTATTTCAGCAACATAATTATCTGAAATGTATATAAATTTACTAGTTCGAGACGATGCTTTCTAAATAAATCCATTAATTTCTAAAATAAAAATTTTAAACAGTGTTAATTGATATAACGTTTTAGAAATTTTTATATGTCCCGTGATTTTTAAACCCCTCTTCTAAAAATAAGATATCTTTATTCAATTCTAAATAATACTTTCTCTACAGGCATTACCTTTGAATAACTTAAAATGTTTTGATGTTTATATATACTTTATAATGTAAATAAAAAAATACTGGATAGGGATGAATAAAGTATTTTATTTCAAAACAAATAGGCAATATAATATTTTAATTTATAGCATTTTTCATGTTATATTAAAACTAATATAATTTTTTAATATCAGACAAAAAAAGCTTGAAAATTTTTAATATTTTATGTCATAATAATATAAAGAGCATTTCTTTTCACCACACAGTTCTTTTCTAGACGATAAATAACACTTTCTTATTAAATATATGTTTTAAACAAATTATTATTATTATTATACACATATTTTTAAACATTTCGAGTAGCAAATTATTATACATCAGCGATGAATATAAAAAAAAATATTTATCATATTTAGAAGTTTATTTTATGAGGGAAATGTACTCTTTATTCTCTGGAGAGGTCAATTTTTTATGATTTTTTGTAGACGATAATTTTTTATTTCTTTTATGGCAAAAAAAAACAAAAATGTTTCTCTTTCAGCTTTATTCATTTCAGTTCATGCAGGACATTTGGAAAAAAGATAAAATATGTTTAATTGAATTTTTATATCGTTTCTTATTCATTTGATTACTTTTATAAAAATCAAAATTTCTGATTGGTGAATTTATTTATTTTATTAGTTATATATTTTAAAGATCTTTAGAATAAGCGCTATGCTGTTTCTTCCATTTAAAAGGCCATTACTGTTTCTTATAGAATGATGACAGCTTTTTCATTACTAATAAAGATATAATTTGAAAATTTAATAAATTTTCATCAGCTACTTTTAACTTCTTATAAGTTTTAAGCCTTTCAAAAGCATTAAATATCCATTCATGTAAAGTTTTTCCTTTAATGAAATAATTAAATAAAATTACTAAACCTATTAAATACAAATAAAAAATATCTATTTAAATTGCGCTAAAAATTTTAAAAAAAGGCAGTAAATTGTGTAAACATTAAAATGAATGGGATGTATTTTTTATAACAACATTACATTATATATAATACGTAACTTTGTATTCAGAATTTCTGTTCCAAACATAGTTATTTTTCTTTGAATTCAGAGCCTACTTTGCTTAAATTTGTAAAACTCAAATAGTCACAAATAAGTAAAATGTTTGTATCAATATAAGAAGTTGAGATATTCATTTTTGTCTTTGAATATGATCAAGTTTCTTTATTTAAAAAAAATCAGCCGATAAGTTTATCCAATTTGTAACAATTATTCTTTTTAAATATTATCATAAAAATGATGTACTAAAATAAATTTAAAAAATAATTATTATAATGTAAATATCATATGATGCTCTTTTTATTAGCTATTTTAAATAATTTCTTAGTAAATAATAATATTTATATCTTCCTATTACAATTTAGGGATTGAAGGGATTTCCGGTAATACGATTCCACGTGTGTAATTATAATATATCATAAAGTTATTTATGATTGGAAAAAACCTCTAAACGTGAACTTAACATTAAAATATTGCTTAAAAATGAGCAAAAAATCTCCATAAGAAGTTTTAAAATACTTTAATGAAGGCAGTTAAAAATACAGAAAGTTCAAATGCACTAAAATCTAGTAAGTTTTTGTTCTGTTTAATAAATTATAAAAGGCAGCTATTTCATTAATTGAAAAAAAGAATTATTAATTGCATATCCTATCATATTGTACTATCAGAACACGTGATTTCCTTCAAAATCACCATTGATCTTATTAGAAATCTGTAGACTCAAAACTGTCTGAAGACTCAAAAATTATTTTTATGTGCAAAATAAAATTACTCAAAACTAATTTAATAGCTAGGAAATGTTTTTTTGTATAATATATAAACACCCATTGATTAATATATTACCAAGATGGTTGATATTTGATATTTAAGAAAAGATTTACGTACGAAGTAATTTTTCAGAATCAAAATTTTTTTATTACATCCCGGACTGTTCAAAAATTCTATTCTCATATATAAACTAGTTGAATATTTGATTAGACAAGAACTACATATAAAAACACCCAAAAAATCATACATTGTTTTAGAAGTATTGTTGTAGCTTTTTATTTTATTTTAAAATTCAAAATTCATTATTCCTTTGCAAGAAAACATTTAGAATCGCACCTTAAGTCTTATAATTATGAAAATTCCATAACTATTTTTTTTTAAATTGAAGTTTATTAAATCGCACTGCACTTATTTTTTGATAAAGATGTGGAAATGTTTTTTATTATTACTCATTTTTTATATTATATATATATATATATATATATATATATATATATATATATATATATATTATATATTTCTATATTTCAGCCTTGAAACCAGATAATTTTTATCCAAGTATTTAAATAGTAATTTGTCTTTCAACAATCTTGCATTTTCTACTTTGAATTAAAAGTTAATTTTATCAATCTCCTATTTTTCTATTTTAAATTAGAAGTTTATTTTAACAATCTTTAATTTTTTTAAAAAAAATTAAAATTAGAATTCTTAATCATATTATTATGAATAGTTCTAAAAAAATTTTTAAATTATTTTCATGCTTGTTCATAACCCCCATTATGAAAAGTATGAAATAATAGAGGATACAGATGGGGTTTATACATTTTTAAAATGATTTAGAGCCCCCTTACTTTATATTTAAAATGCAATGTCTACTTATTAAATATTCAGTCTGATAATCTTTATTTCTAACTCTGAACCCGTCACCGAAAAATTTCCGTATGAGTGGTGGCGGGCACACGTTAAATCTGTCGTGGTCAAAATGTTCTCCCTCTCGAAAGTAATATCACTGGGGTGGGGGTTGAGGTGATACTTGTCTGTTCCAGATCTAAATTACGATTCGTGGATGCATGAATGAAAATGCATTAATTAAGTTTGACCCATTAAAATTGTGATGTGTGAGAGAAGTCAAACGTTTGCTCACGGGTGCTCAGGGGCCCAAAATACCCTCAGAAGCTTGTGCACAGTTTCTTCCGTTGTAAAGCGGAACAGAAGCACAATATTTGTAAGTGGCATCACTATTTTCATTGTGAGTACTTTAAATAATTGTTGAATTTCATTTCATTAATTTCCAGATTCATCAGTCGAAGTGGGTTTGTGCTTAGAAATATCTATTTTCAACAATTAAATGCATGTGCAACCGCCTAGAGGTTAGGATTTCTGAGCGTTTTTTGAAGAATGAATTGTTATTTTTCCAGTTTAAACTGCAGGTTTTTATTGACAAATTTCACTTCCTTGAATGACAATAGTATAAAAAACAGAATTTCCTCTTTAAATTTCAAAAGTAAAGCTTCATCTCCATGATATATTTAATCAATATTTTTTCACTTTTTTATTTACAAATTCTCATTGTTGGCGAAATCTGCTACAATAAGAAACTCTATACTGAAATTTAAATTAGTTTGACAAAACCTAATTTGTATAATTTTTTTCTCAAAATTGTCGTTAGTAAAGATATTAATTTTTATTGTAACAAACTATGTTGATCTAGCTTGATCAAATGCCAAAAAATTACATTCATATATCCATTGTTAAATAATTTTGATCCATCGTTCTCAAAACTGTTCTGCATTAAACCAAATATCTCTACAAAATCTAATAAGTATTATTTCTAACCGTCCGTAAGCCTTAGCTTATCATCCTCCTTATTATAGATATAGATGAGATAAAATATTTTGCAATCGATTTCCTCAATGTCGGAATTTCTATTGTTACTATCGATTTCAGTTCAGAAATTTTGAAACGGTACATACATTCTTGGAGCATTCACTTGTATTTGTTTTTCTTTGTAGAAATAGTGAATTATAGTAATTGCAGTTCCAAATATTAAAATTCCTTATTCTGTCTTTAGAAATTTAAATTTAATTCCTTCCATTGTGTTTTTCACTTATGGAATACGAATATCTATATTCAGAAAGTAAAAAACAAACAAACATATTCTAGTTTTATTAGAAGCTACAATATGCAAGAAAAGTAAATTGAAAAGCATCCCACGCTACTTACAGTTCATTCTAATTTTAAATAATATGCTTTTTTTCGGGTATCTTTATTCTAAAACATTTATCTTTTTAAAAATTCCTCAAATAAATTAATCTAAAATTGTGCAAATACTCTCTGTTAAGGGAATTTTACTATATACATATGAGGCATAAAAACCCTTACAAATTATTTAATGCCTCGAAAATCGACATATATCGAGGCCGGGATGGCCTGGTTGGTAGAGTGTTGTACTTGTACTCCTTAGGTTACGGGTTCGAATCTTACTGGCCAAAAGATCCCCCTACTGGCTCTCGTTAAATCTGTTCGTGTTCTTAAAGTCCTCCATGTCGAGAGTAATACCACTGGCGGTACTGTGTTAGATGTGATCGTTCTCTGTTCTAGGTCTAAGTTACGATCTGAGATGAATGAATGAATTTGCATGAATGTAGTCCGCCCCTAAAAAGGGTTGTGACATGCGAGTAGCCAATTCGTACTATTGGCCCTAGATACTACTTGTAAAACAAAGAGACACATTTCTTAGGCTTAAACCATCTGCTGATCGTAACAGCGGGGGCTTGTGCAAGGTAAGTACCATTAGTCAAAACAACACACACACAATACTTACTCATTCATTTGAGACTAGGAATAAAATCATAGGAATATTTAAGCTTGAATGTATTGTAGACTAATGAGTGCTGTTACGTACGTTTTCTGATCGAAAATTATCATGAATTGAAAGAAATGTGTACCAAAAAATGCATACTCTAAACAAATTAGTTAAAAAATATATGCTCAAATCTGAAGTTTTCAGATCAAGGTTTTGAAATGTCTTCAGAAACGGTATTTTCTCATGTACATCGAATTAAACTTCGTATTCCTTATTTCACTGGAATTAAGGCAATTAAAAATGTTCCGATTTCTCTTTCAACTACAATAAAATGCCGGTCTTCTTAAAAACTTCAATGACAACTAGTTTTCTTAAGAGATAATTACTGAAAGCCAGCCGAACTTACCTGCAAATACAATTTCTCAAAAAGCATATGTAGAACCCAAACCCAACTGGGTGAGGATATTGAATGAACCAAGTAAGAACTTCGAGTATTAAATTAATAACGCTGATTGAAAAAAAAAATGGATGCTATTCGATCAGCCGCTTAGTTTAGTTGAAAGAGCGCTCGGAATTGCACAAATTTATTGGAATGAAAACATTTCGATTTCTTATCATTTTCTAATTTATTCTTTATATGTGTTTCCTCTGTTATAATAGCATATTTTCAACATGTTTTGGTTTTAAAAGAGTTGAATAAATAACTTATTTATAAATAATTCATACAAAAGTTTGCAAGAACTTGTAAAATTTTAAAGCAATAAAAAATGAAACAAACTTTTCAATAGGTGTTAATAAATGACAACAAATAAAAACGTAAATTAAATTAATTTTTAAAAAAATATTTAGAATTGATCCTAAATAGTCACTACAAACTAAAGATCATAATACAAATAATACATTATAATACATTTTTAGTATCAATTAAAGAGAAAAAATGTAGTTAAACATGTTCTTGTCCAAAAATATTACAAAAAGAATGAGAAAAATAGCATGATATTAATTCCTGCATTTTACCTACTTATGGTTTCTTCGCAAAATATTTCCTTTTCAATAAAAATATTATAATTCGTTCAAAATATCTCATTTACTTATAATATTAAAACAAAGGAAATGAAAATTTTAAGCATTTCGAAATGGATCAAATTCTATCATGAATATTCCTTATTTATCCAGGCACAAAATTTTTAAAAAATAGCCCAAAGATATATTAAATAACTCCTTGCAAATCAATTCTAAGGAAAATATCATCATTCTATGTAAACATATCTACTAACAGATTTTAGTTTCATATTTTAAATACAGGGCTTATAACCCATAAAACAGGAAATTTAAGAATGTCAAGACTCTAGGCAATTAAAGATACAAATTTATTTTGAAAAGTGAAATATCATTTCTTGTACATTTTGAAGATGGAAATTTTAATTTATTAATTTACATAAAACCCATGTAATAATATTGTTTTAAACTTAGTAATTTTATTTCCTCAATCTCATTAAAAACTAATATTATAATGGAAAAATGAATTAATTCATGTGTGACATTCTATAGCAATATATTCCATTTCAAAAAGTACAAATATTTATCTCAATATTTATTTCCAAGTATAGTGATCCTTAATTTTTATTATTAATATCTATTGGAAAAAACTTATATTACTATAAGAATCAATTTTAAGTAAAAACGTTCGTAATGATATTGAGCTGGATAAGAAAAATATTATTTTAATAGTGTGAAAAACATTAATATATATTTTTTGTTCAGAGGAAATAAGTATTTCAAGCCATAAATTTATTAAGTAGGGGATTTTTCCTCAACAACGACATGGCGCAAACGTTTATTGATTTTAGGTTTGTGAAACTCATCATTTAATTAATTGTGGTACATCAAATGCTACTGAACCTACGCTAAAAACATACTATTTATAAGTATATAGGCAAGACAGACCACCTTTTAATAAATATTTTAATAACTTGATCAATATATTCATTTGAGTCAAAAAAATTAATTTTCATTCTTAATGGAAGCATTCAAATTATCTGTGATATATTTTTATTCTGGCTATTTTATTTATTTCGTAATTAATTTTTCTTTCAGTAAAGAAAAATTAGGCGCAACAATTTAATTATGTTTTTATACTTTTTATATACAAAAACTCTGTAGTAAAATGGAATATTTCATCCCTAAGTCATTCAAATAATTAATCTCTTTCCGTATTTGGTGCTGGTATAAAAGAAGAAAAATCTATTGAAAGATAACTTTACCAACAACAATTAATTTAACAAACTGAGTTAAAGTCAAACATCTATCAACATTTATTTCAGTATTTCCACGTGGGTTTTAGAGTGTTTTTTCTAAATAATTTTTAAAACTTTTAATTCATTATTCTTTGGTGAATAAATTGAACTATACATTATTTTCAGATTTAAATTTTCTAAATGTTTTTGTTTATTTTAATTAAATTAACTGAAATGTACATAAACAAATAATATTGGTCAATAACAAATAAAAATATACTCCTGTGCTTTAAATAAGCGACAATATGAAGGATATAGTAAACCTGAGGTGTACTAAGTTAAAAATAAACGATAAATCTCTCTTGAAACCCAATATTTACTTTTGTTGAATAATTATCCGGGTACATATTTAAATCAGAAATATTTATTTTTCAGAATATTTATCAGAAATATTTATTTCTATGACCATCCAACTGAAATACATACCAATATTTCAAAATATTTCGCAATGGAAAAAGAAGACAAGTTTTTAAATTTCATTAATTTAGTCTTTAAATTATTTTAATATTTTAAAAAAATCAGATCATTTTTTATTAAATTTTGCATAAATTCTGAAAACAACTATTTCATGTATCCATATTAAAAAAAATATGTATCAATAAATATTAAATCAATACTTATTCATTCAATATTGAGGTTATCAAATTGTATTTGACATTTTTTTAAATAAATTTCTAAAGGGCCGGGATGGCCTGGTTGGTAAAGCGTTGAACTCGTACTCCTTAGGTTACGGGTTCGAAGCTCACCGGTCAAAATATTCCCCGAGTGTGTGGCTGGCGTTCGTAAAATCTGTTCGTGGTCGCAAAGTCCTCCATATCGAGAGTAATATCACTGGGGGTACTGGTCAGAGGTGATTGTTCTCTGTTCCAGATCTAAATTACGATCTGAGATGTATGAATGAATTTGCATGAATGTAGTCCGTCCCCTAAAAAGGGTTGTGACGTGTGTGTAGCTAAGTCGTACTCTTGGCCCTAGATGGCGCTACTTGTAAAACAAGAGACGTATATTTCCGGCTTAAAATTTGCTGATGTATCAGCGGGGCTTGTCCAATGCAAGTGCCGTTAGTCACAACAACAACATAAATTTCTAAACTCTGTTGTTACAAAACATGTCAGAATGAATCTCAATGCTCTTTTAAATAAATATGATCTAAAAAATACATATAACTAACGTGCGATAGATGTTCTCTGTAAGCATAATGACAAAGAATGAGTGAAATCCAATTAAGTGGTGGAGAGAAAAATGTTTGTTCTTCGTTACTAACTAATGCTAATTTTTCCAATTGATAAATCCTGACCTTTTGCAGAAATTATTCTTACACTAATGTTTCTATATTTTTTTCTTACAGTTAGGCTGAATTCATTGACTTGTTTCTGATCACGAAGCATACCGAATGTTGCCTTAAAACATGATGACAGAGGATATGCTTTGATTGAAAGATAGTTCAGGTTTCAAAGTGACTCGGGAGCAAGACCTTTTGCAAAAATTATTCTCACACTGGTTTTTCTAATTTTTTTTCCTGCAGTTAGGCTGAATTCATTGACTTGTTTCTGATCACGAAGCATACCGAATTTTGCCTTAAAACATGATGACAGAGGATACATGCTTTGATTGAAAGATAGTTCAGGTTTCAATGTAACTCGGGAGCAAGACACCTGTAAGCTGCTGCCTCATTTGAATAAGTATTGGATTAATAATTATTATCTAGGTTCAGTTTGGAAGTTTATAATAGATCATTGGTTTCAAACCTTTATCATCTGGCCAACGCCAAATTTACATAGACAATCCTAAAATATTTTTTTAAACATCATTATATTTCTCAAACACAATATGACTAAAATTCCTACATTTTCGGTATTCAGATTCATCATTCTTCCCTACTTTAAAAAAAAACTAATCAAATATTGCAGTTGATATATTGGCAATTTTTTTAGTAAATTTATCTTTGCTAAATGATTCCTGGTAAATATTGTTATGCTTAGATGATATTTTCATTCTGAAATTCTTAATACTTTATTAATACAGCGTGTCACATCTTACCAGTATTAAATTAATAAATCACGGGTATTGTGCAATGCACTTGAATGAGATGCATTGTAAAATAGTTTGGGTTAATTAAAGATCTCATAAATATGCACTTTAGAAAAATGTGCACCATATATCATGCAATTTTAAGTTTTAAATAACTTTGAAAAAATTCATTTTTAAATTAAATTTTTATAACTGTCAATACTGCACTAAATAGTTTTTACTACATGTAGCTATTTAGTGCAGTATACCAGTTACGGTATATCTCCAGAGTAGCACTGCTGCAATAATTTTACAAATTAATACCTATAATCTGATATACAGAATTTCCGTAAATGATTTCCATGTTATAAGCCCAAATATAATACAGCATGAACTAACTAGTGAATAAATGTTTACTAACTAGTGAATCCATGTTTACTAACATGAAACCACATCATATTATACAATTAAAGTATGCGCTATATTTCTTTGTTGAGCAATGCGTTTTCTCAATATGTACTATAAAACGAACCAGGGATAAAAAAATATGTTTATTAATAAAATATGCTTACAAGAGGAAAGTCTACTACATCGAATTTTATTTATCTGAAAGTTTTTCCTGACGGATTATTCAGTATTAGAAGTAACGCTAAAGATCCCTTTCTTCCTTGAAAGATCATCAAATTTAATGTCTCCACCTCTAAATAGCACTTCCAACCGATAATTGTTTGGATTCAATTATTAAAAATAGCGGTAAATTCAACAATTGTTTGAATTTAAGTAAAAGCGTAGTGAGCCTTTCAAAATCCAGTAACTTTCCAATACATGAATCAAATTTGAATGGGTGCATCATTACAGACATAATCATTTTACGTGTATGACTTCGGAAATCAATGCATTTGCAGTTAAATCTTAAATATCGCCCTTCTTTTTAATAGTAGAAGATCAGAATTGCAAGAAAACGTTTCGTAACCCTAGAAAGTCTGATTGCTTCAATTATTGAACATTTATAAATATATTTCTTTATAAAATCCTATCATCCCAATTTTAATTATAATTTCCTCAGCAAATATTCTGTTCGAGGAAGATCACCTGAATTTTAAATTAAAATATAATACATTTAGCAAAAATAGATGTCAAAGGTATAAATTCTGCAAATATTCTAAAAATATTGTAAAAATCCTATGAGATTACTTTGAATTTCCTGCTTTTTTTAAAATTTCTGCATGTAGTTAATGGTGCTCAGTTATACAGATTACCAAACTGAACTACAAACTTTGTAAAATTGTATTTGTGAAATGATTAGATTCATCTTTTAAAGTTTATAATATATTTTTAATGACATAATATATTTATATTATGCTATAATATATATTATGTCGTAATATATACTATGACATAATATATATTATGTCATAACGTATTATTGTTATGAAAAAATATATTTATGAAATTTAATAATGTTAATTGCAAAATCATAAAAAAACTATAATAAATTATTAATGATTGTTTTATTTATTATTAATGATTGTTTTATTTATGTTTTATTTATAGTTGAAGCCTATAGCTCTATAGTTGATTTTTATTGAATTAATAGATTTTTGATAAAACAAAAATTCTTTATTTTTATTATTTAAATACAAGGGCAAAGATAAAGCAATGCAATTTTGGA
Source organism: Argiope argentata (assembly GCA_026289955.1). Classification (NCBI taxonomy): domain Eukaryota; kingdom Metazoa; phylum Arthropoda; class Arachnida; order Araneae; family Araneidae; genus Argiope; species Argiope argentata. The sequence continues at coordinate 6,664,362 of JAOUZG010040071.1, forward strand.
AAACATACAGTGGTTTATTTTCGTCTTAAGCTAGAATAAATATAGCAAACGCTTTTTTAAAATACAATTTAACCAGTTTACAAAATATGCAGCGACCTGTAAGATAGTAACTGCATCATTTAAAAGAAAATATGAAAATAATGCAAAAATCAAGTATTTAATTGTCAGGCCTTAATAATAAGAAATGTTCCAAATAATTTATTAAAAACATACTATAAAATACCAGCAAATGACTTTTGTATTCATACAGGATAAAACGATATTGCAGTAGCTGCTTTCATTTTTATTGTACATCCACACTCTCTTGTTTTCCTTTTTAAATCCACTTATTCTTAACAAAAATTCGCTTTAAAATACTAATAAAAAGTTAACAAAGGTAAAACATGAAAATATATGGATATTTTTTTCTGTTCTTTTGACGTAGAATCATTTCTTTTAAAATAACGATATCTCAAATGTTGTAATCTTTAAAATTGTATACTGCGGAAAGGATTTGTACATAGTTAAACAGCAAACCATGAGATTTTATTAAATGCCTGAGACTGTTTACTAAAGCAACAAAATTTCCTTATTATGAACATTGTATATGTGATTAACGTATAATGATTTCAGCAAATGAAAAATAACTTATATAAAATATACTATCTTTGAGTATAAAATATTGAAACACGAATAGAAAAATGCTTTGAAAAAGTAAAAATGAAGGAAACCCTAATTAAGACAAATTTATTTTTAGAAAATTTTCATTGTATAAGATGATATCATGTTTAGAAATTAGAAATTTTTTTAAAAATAATTACGTCTACATTTTTTTTATATTTCACTATTACCCTAAAATCTATCCAATATTATTATTATTTTCCTATAATTTTTAAAATGAGCAGCTTGAAAATGTTTTTAGCACCTATTATCACATTACATTCAATGATATTTTCATGATGCTTTTCAATAGTCTGTATCCTGGAAAATATCGTAAATATATAGCAACAATGTTGTTTGGCAATTTGCGTTGATAGATAATTACAAATATGTAAAGACATTGAAAATATTTTTTTCTCAATTCTACCATTAAAGTGCTCTAAAATCATATAAAACAGCAATAAATAAAGTTTCAGAATTTAGAAATTTCTGGTATAAAATATCGAGTAATTATTTTATCGAAAATGATAATATCCTATAAGCCTAATAGAGCATGGTGAGTGTATATAGATTTGGTTTTTTAAATGTTTCAGAGGTATATTTATTTTATCTAGCTATATAAAATGTAATATATTATTTCACTCATGGCACTTTTAAAAATGGTAATCAATAAAGAATTGAAGTTATCTAATTAAAGCGGATATCCTGCATAGTTTATTTACAGGCCATAATATTGGTTACTAATATAAAGAAATTTTATTTAAATGAAACCCTATCCATCTTTGAAATAATATATTGAAATATAATTTTTAAAGTCTTTATGTAGAGTGTAAATAATTGTAAAATTCACATCAAATCTCATGGAATACTGAGTAACAAAGTAAATTCAGTTATGAAGATTTTTTAATTATTATCATTTCTATTGACACACAAAGCTGTTTCTTTGCGATCTACAAACACACTGCTAATAATCTACATGCAAATGAACCAGAATTATGTATGTAAAGTTATGTTTACTCAGATGGTTGTAATAATAAATTACTTTTAGCGTTTATACTTACCAATGATATCATTTTATAATCTAAATTGTCCTCTATAAAATGTTCAGATTCATCTTATTTAACACTTTTTTTAAAATTTTGTTTCTACATTTATATTTAAAGAATATGGGTTATTAAAAATAATTATACTTAATATATAAAATTAAATAAATACAAATTGAAATATCTTAAAACAATCACATTAATCATTTTGTCAAAGTACGATACCTTGATAAGTATAACCTCAATTTGGTGAATTAATAGTTATAGGAATTTTTTTAATTAATAAAAAATTGATAATTTTTTTGACAGCTAAACTTTACATTTAAATTACTACTCTTACCATGACTTTATCAGAGTTTAATATAAAATAATTAAAATTCTTCATTCTAATTAAGCCATTAAAAGTTATGGTTCTCTTTTTTTCCAGTTTCAATAGGAAAAAATTGAATGTAATATTTTTTCTACATATAAGAAATAAAAAATTAAATAATATAAATTTAATTATTGGCAGATAAACTTTAAATAATTTCTTAAGGCAAAATTTATCCAGGCAATAATTTACAAATTTACATTATCTTTCAGTGATGCATCCAAATAGTAAATACTTTACCTATATGGAAGAAATTGTAAAATGTATTTCATTACTAAGTCATTCATATTCAATACAACCACAATAATTAAGGATAAATAAACAGCTCTCAAAGTTAAATATTTATATTAAATTAAGAAATGAACCTCTTTTTTATATTCTTGTTTAGATTTCATACGAATTTTAAATCCTTTAAAAAAAGCCTTTTTTTATCATTAGAATTTCTAATCAAATTAAATATATTTCCTATTTTTCTGTGTATTAAGAATATATAT
>JAOUZG010040071.1:6667007-6696089 GCA_026289955.1 Argiope argentata
TATATATTGAAACTGATAACATTTTAAATTAAAAATTAATCAGAGTTAGTATTTTCTGTAAAGCATCTAATGATTTTTTTACAAATATTTATAGTAAATCTCTTGAGTTTTTATAATTTTTCCTTTAAAGATAACCTTTATCATGCAAAAAATTATAAATATTTCAAATTTTATTTATTTAAAACCTTCATTCCATTTAAACTTAAAAATCATTCACATATAGAATAATAGTTTTTTATATCAACTCTTCAAGATGTGTTACATGAAAAAAAAAGAAACCATTAAAGAATAACAATGCATAAAATTTCATTTGAGGTTCAGTTAAGTAAGATATTTTATTATGAAACACATTTACATTTCATCCATATTTTCTTTTCTAAACCCCAAATTATGTTTCAGAGATTTTTTTCGGAATTTTAAAACTTTTTCCATAACTTTAAAAACATTAATTAATTTACATTGAGAGTAATCAGTCTCGTAAATAATTTTAATTCAGTGTTTATATGACGTACAAATTATAATAACAAATTGACACATAAAGTATGTGCAAATAATTTAGTTATAAATGTTATAAATTAGTTGTAGGAATTTGAAATATTTGGGACAGGAAAAGGGTAGGATTACGTGCTTTATAGATTAAAACAAAGATAATTTTATACGTATAAATTTAATTATATATATATATATATATATATATATATATATATATATATATATATAATTTTATATGTTAATATACCCAAACATTTCATTTTCTTAACATCTATCAATAAATTATAGCAAAAGCTAGTAGTCCCATAATAAAATTTTTATTTATTTATTTATATATTCAAAGATTGACTTTTACTTAATCACGTAAAAGTCTTACCAGATTAGATCTTATTAATATATCCGTAAAATGATATACATTTATGTAATAAAGTAAACAAAAATTATAATAAGAGGTTAAAATATTGAATAACGTTTCAACTTTTGATACACCTAAGTGTATTCCTTTGTGAATGGCAGTTTATTAATTTTTATCTGGTGTGTGATAAAATCTTCAAGAATCATCACAGAAAAATATCGAAACTTTAAAGTTTAAAAAAATATATTCTATGTATTGAACAATAATCTATCTTTAATGCATCAATAATTTAAAATTATAATTCCTATTATTTCTTTTAAATTATAATTCCTTGTAGATTCCTATTATCCATCACATTAATATCATTTTTGATACAGAAGCTCTAAATTCATTAAAATGAAATACAAAAGTAATAATAAATATACAGAAATGAATTATCATTAAAACTGGTTTTTTTATTATAAATTCATGTAAATTCTTACACAATTTTAAAACTGTTTTCTTTTTTTTATTATCAAACTTCTAAATAATTTTTCTATATACATATATATGTAGGAATATATATTATATATTATGTAGCCTATAATATATATTATGTTGTCTGTAATGTTTAATAATTTTTTCTTGGGAAAACCTTGTACGAAATTATCTACTTTTAAAACCAAACAAGTATTAGCACTAAAATTTTATATAAAAAAACTTAACACACATGCATATTATAAAATTATCTTTTTTTAATAAAGCATATTGTAAATTATAGCCAATTATATATATCAGCATGCGTATTCATTGCAAAAAAGCTAATAGTTAATCTATTAATACTAATTCTAGATGGCACAATGCGGTTCCATGCATTTTCTATTTATTTCTAGAAGAAAATTTTGAGTTTCTTTTGATATTTGACAAATCTATTATTCAACTCTTTTTTATTGATATAAGCGTTAGTATATATCGATGCATCACTGCAAACCAAAAAGAAATGACGTTTATAAAAGTATTGCCTGGATATTTTACCTTACTTTGATGTGACTGCTACTTTCAGAGGTGCGCATCTGGATCTAACCTGCTTAAGAAACTATGAAAATAAATTAGACAACTAAACCCATACGTTATATATTTCGAGTTAGAAATTCTGGTGAAAGCATTAGCAAAACCATCAAAATGGGACCTTCGCTCAAGCTTTTGTTCAGATGGAAGAGATAAAAAATAAATCAATCCTTTAGCATTATTTATAAAGCTATTAATATTTCAGAAAGATATTAAGTTATATGGATTATTATTCTTATTTATCGTTAGACCTGGATACTTGATACAAATTTAACAACATTACCCATCTATAGAAAGAAACCAAAAATACTTTATACTATATTTATATACCTTATACGTTTATTAATATGTATTATTTAGAAATTAATTTATTTTCTTTAAAAATAACCGACAATACTAAATTTTTAGAATAAGGCATTTGAAATATCTTAGATTCACACTGCACAAATTAAATAGCTACCGCATTTTCCCAATGTTACCTTACATCTATTCGATTTTTATTAGATATTCAAATTAGCAATAATGTATTTTTTGATATTTTTTGGATTAAAAAGTTTGTTACTATTGAATTTTAAAATGAAAGTCAACTGACCAAATTCATTTACATGAATGCGTCGTAATGCTATAGGACAGGTTAAGCTTTAAAAAAATTATTTAAACCAGGATTTTCCACTCATAAATTAACAAATTGGTTTGGTTAATATCCATTCCAGTTTCATTTGCATGTAGATAATTAGTAATTGCATTTGCAAATGGCACGAGAAACACGCTGTCATGTCAACAATAGAAATACTAACCTTGGCAGAAAATCACATCCTCTTCTCATTAACGAGCCCATCATGAACCATGAACTATTAGTGAGAGTAAATCGATTTTCTACAACATTTGAATCTGGACGCTGAGGACTAGGGTATATCCACTCGTATGGGCTCAGCCTTGCTAGTATGAATAGGTATAGAGTTATACCGAGGTATGCTGTGGCCATGTAAAACCAAACCTCGATTGAGAGTGGCTGAAAAAAGGAAAACAATGGTGGGATTTTTTTCGCAGGTTTCTTGAATAGAATGCTGATTCCCAAATTCATAAAAGGCATCGTGAAATCCACGGCACTTTCTCTATCGAAAGTGATTGATAAATCAGCTACTGCAATATCGGCTTCCTAAACGGGACGAAAAAACGTTCATCAAAATAATCTGAATTTCAATATTTTTTATCTCAAAAAATTATCTATAATGAACATAAAAAAATCCCATAAGTTTCAAAAATATTTCTTTGTCACAAAACATCAAAAATGTATTCATTTCCCCACAAAAACTTTGTTGAGTTTCGTTATTGTAGAGTTTTCTTTTCAGTACAGCAAGGAGTTGAGGCAGGAAAACAAATAACAGTTTAGAAAATAGCTCTAATTTTGTATTTCTGGAAAGAATTTGTATTTTATTTTGTATTCATGGTAAATCAACATGTCTATTATGCATCCAATTATTTAAAATATTCTGAACATCAGCTAATAAGGATCATATTGAAATCTTTCATTTAAACATCGAATAAGAATATTCAGATACATTCAGTAAAAGTCATTTAAAAATAATATTTATGACATTTTATTTGTAGTTTTTATATATTACTGGCAAGAATAGGTGCATAGTTTTTTGTTTTAATATTTTTATACTGCGAAATTATATTCATCTATGCAAAAGTAGTTCGTTTATAGCTCCAAACTGAAAAAGTTTATTTAACTAATATTATATTAAAAGAAAGCTTAACATTTATACAGAGTAGCATAAATTTTAAGTAGGAAAGAAATTTTTATGAAATAATTTTCTATTTAAAAGTTGTAAATCCCTTTTCTTTGCAATTTGAGAAGTTTTTACATGCCGTTTGGGAATTTTAGCCAAATGTCTTTAAAAATCATTTCTGGAATTAAAATTGTACAATAAATATTAAGAAAAAACGGAAATATAGTAAAATGCAATCCACAAGCAATAGTACGATGAAATTAATAACTTTTTTTCGATTAATCAATTGTTGACTTCAAATTTTCTTCTATTTTTTTAAATGGTATATTTCCCTATACACATCTCATCATTTAAATATTAGGTTTTTAGCACTACGTAACATATGCGAGAAAAAAAATTTCTGGAGTAGAAATGAAACTTTTCTTTATATTTTTCAGAAAATCAAATTTTATTCTAAAATTCTAGTTCTATTTATGGATTTTTTTCTAATTATTAAAAGAAAAAAAGAATAAATAAATAAAAGTGCATTTATTTCCTTTTGTACACTTTCAAATCATGAAAGTAAGGGAAAATATTTTTTTTTCTCAAAAAATTAAGAATGTAAAAATAGATATAACGCAATATTACAATTTAAGAAATAAGACTTTTTAGAATCTCTGCAAAGGATTTAGTGTTAAAAGAATCTAAAAGAAAATTTTCTCTAAATATATGAAATAAAAAATTACACTGTTCATGTATTTTTTTAAAAAAATATCAATAATTCTAAAAATATTATAAAAGAAAATTTCAAATATATATATATATAATAAGTTTTAGATTTAAAACACTGGCAACATGAAAAAAGGGTTGATGAAGTTGTAATCTCAATATATGAAACATTAAACATATAATTTATTATATTTGAAAAAGTTGTTAAATATAGTTTATGAACTTCCACTTATTTCCTATTCGATATTTTTTATGTAAAATCGGAAGTTGAAAAAAAAGTTGGAAAATAAATATTTTGATGCTTAAATAAATGTTTTCTTTAAAAAAATCTTTATAAATAAATGAGTTATTTGAGAATAATGTTGAATTTATCTAATATAAATTGGCTTTATGATACCAACTAATTTATAACTTCTGGATCAATACAGAAAGATTTCATTCACTAAATTATTATTTTTTACTCTTTTAAAATAAATTTAAAATTAGTGGAAAACTTATTTCTTTTTCATTTTATATTCATTTTGAATTAATTTAAAAACAAATAAAATAAAATACCATCTTTTGAAATATTTAGGAGTTTAAAATTGACTAATTTAAGACAAATTTTAAAACTTTATTAGTTTTTTATTTTTTTATTTTTTCTTTTATAAACCAACAGTAATATGACTTGGGCTGCATTTTTACTTCAAATGAACTTCCTCTTGGTTTCTTTTTCCCCCCTTTTATAGCTGAGGTATGCTTAAACCTTATTCGGAAAGACTGAACTCGTTAAAACACTGTCGTAAAGTACACAAAGCTTTGAAGTCTCTGAAGTTTTCAAAAGAGAGTGTAATTTTAAAAAGTTTACTTAACAAATTACGAGCTGCAAAATACTTCTTTTACTCAACTAACTTCTTTAAATCTATTAAAAACTTTTGAGAGAAATACTTCAGAAATGTACGAACATGATAATGTAATGGAAATGTTATTGTATTTTTAAAGTTCGATGCATTTTTTAAAATCAAGGTCTTAAATGCTCTTAATAGATCTAGTTCTGAAGCGTTGGTTGAATATTTAATATTCTAAAAAGTGTAAAATAGATTTTTGATGAACAAAAGGTATGCCAGTTTCGTTAAAAAAATGAAGATATTTATTATTGGAATGACTTAAACGTATTTATTTATGTATTTATTTCAGCTACTTGTTAATTGTTTTATACATATTCAAAATTCGTTAAATTTGGAATTATTTCCAGAAATAGGCTTAATTATACTACTTCATTTCAAAAAATTATTTTGATAACTAAATATTAAATTAACAATGTCGTGAGAGGAGGTCTGTTGCGCTTTAAATTCGTCAGGAATAAAACAGCCTTCCGTTAGTGAGCTGTCATCTGAAGAGAACCAGTCAGTTCAGGTGTCATCCTCGTCATCTAATCACTACTCAAAATTACAAGTTCCGTCCCAAAATAGCCCTAGGTGGTGCTTTACAACGAGACGTTAATATAACTAAACTAACCTTAAAATAATGTGTAATTTCAGTACAATAATAGAAACAATAAATTGAAACAATTTATTAAAAATTTAATTACATCAGTAATTTAAAAAAGGGATTAATAGCATTAGTTTTATAAAAAGATATTTTAATCTGTCTTTAAGAAATCTAAAAAAATAATTTCAATCAAATGAAATTAGTTTAAAAAAGCTCTTTAAAACTAATAAATAAAAACAATACTCTCTCATAAATACTTGGCTAATCAATCATAATACGCTAAAGATCGTTTTAGATAATAAAATTAAATCATTTGATTGCAGAATTTCTATTTTTATAAATACAACCGGTAAAAGATGGTAAAGAGTGTTTTTATACTCCACGTAAGATGTCCTAAGGGAATGTAATAAACATCTTAAGATCGAAATACAGTGATAAATAGATATAAACCCAAAGCGAGAGAATATCATACAAAAGCACTAACGAGCATCTTTTCACACAAAAAAGAATCGACTTTTAGTATGCAAAGAAAAAAAATTCAATCCAATCCTCAATCTTCCATTCATTACCATTTATGAACGATAGATACTATGCTGTATGGATATGAGGACATTTTTTTAAATAAATCTTAACTGACTCGGCATTATTGAAACGATTCTTGATCACCTCGCTGAGACATATTCTGTAAATGAAAAACCCCACGTGAACTGACCCGAAAAATACACTTACATGGTCTACCACTTTTGTAGGATCACATTTCTTTAAATAATTCCGATTAACATTGTGTTTTCGACGTACCCTCTATACCCTATGTCAGTTAGAACAGTTTAAACACCACTTAGAAAGGCATACTGTATCATGTAGTATTTATTTTCTTTTACGATGGTTTGTAGTATTTCATAAAATTCATGGCTATGAAAACATTTACTTTTTATATCGCTTATCATTAAAACAAATTATGAATTATGTAAAATGTGTAAATATGTCAAATACAATATACTTATTAAGCAACACTAGCGTCTAAATATGATAAATATTTATTAACAGATCAAAGCAAACTAAAATTTCTTGATACATTGCAATTTTTTTGCTTCTTAAAATTCTTGTTATTAAGTTATAGAAAAATAAATTATTGTCTGTTCGAAAGATAACGGCGTCTTCATTTCTTTAATTATTTCCTGTTTACTTCTTTCCATTATTTTCACTAATTGGTAAAAGGCTATGAACAAGATATATTAAATGAATAGTAAATTTTAAATTTCTTTATTTCCCATATAGTTAGAAAACTTCAATTTACACAACTGCTCTGTTAGTATGATTATCTGGTTCGCTTATTAAGGCGTGTCATTATAATAAACTAACTTACCCTTTTTAGTAATTCTCCTACCATTCCGTTCCATTCGCCATCCTTTAATGCACCATACCCTCCGTCTTTTACAGGTTGAATGATGAATTTGAATCCGAATTTTTCAGATAATTTTTCCAATAAATCTTTGCAGTACCCTTCGTATCTATCATTGCCTGTGTAAGCATTTTCTGGAAGTCTCTTCATCATATAGGGGTTATTCTGGAAAGTCAAGTTTATCTCTGAATTTGCAGATAATAAAATAATTAAAGTTATTTATATCTTCAACTACAATCTGGTTGAATACAATATAAATATAAATAGTTGAATATATCGTAAATATAAGTAGTTGAAAATATTATAAATATAAGCAGATGAAAATATTATAAATATAACAGTTGAAGGCATTTTAAATATTAGCAGTTGTATATATTATAAATAGTAATATGAAAATGAATTAAAATTATTTCAGATCTACACCAATTATATTCTTCAGTTTCATCATTTTAAAAAAGAAATTCAGTAGGAGACGAACATTGAAGATTGAATTATTTTGGAATAAAGAGCATGTATGGTTTGCTAAAAAGGAAAAAAAATGACATCTTATCAAAAATTGAAAAAAAAATCTTACACAGCTTAAAGTTAAAAAGGATATGAAATCAATAAATCTATAGAAAAATATAGCGAAGAACCCACAAAAAGAAAGACAAATTATATTGTTGTTGTTCTCATGTACCGCTTTACAACGGAAGGATCGATGCAATAGCTTTTGAGGGTATGGATCCTTGAGCACTAGAGGGCAGAAGCCTAAATTCTACCTCACATATGGCACAAACCCTTTTTACGGGGGTGGGCTTCACTCATTCATTTCATTCATCCACAGATCGTAATTTAGATCTGGAACAGACAACGATCACCTCTAATCAATTAATCCCAGTGGTATTACTCTCGAAATGGAGGACTTTGTGGCCATGACAGACTTAACGTGCTCCAGCCACCCCACACACAAAGAGTCTTCGGTTGATTGGTTAGAACTCGCATCCCAAGTGATGCGAATCCAACGCCTTACTAACCAGGTTAAGAAAGACAAATGAAAACTTTAATTGATAAGGGTAATACCAAAATACTCTATTTTTTTTATTTTTCCTTTTCAAAAATTCGAATTGGCCACATTGCTTATCAATCTCTACAGACGCGATTGTTTCGCCAAAAATTAAAATTATTTCTACTTGAAATCAGTGAAAACTATTACACAGATTATGGGTATTTTTTGGAATAATTACCTTCTAGTTGCATAAAAATATGATTGGAAACCGAATTAAAATGCCAACTTATCAAAACCTCTTCCATCCAGATGGATAAGATTTTATTGACTAAAGAACTGGGTAAAGATTAATTATCGATAACTTGATAATGATATTTTTATCATTTTCAGTGCTATTTTATGCTTGTATTTTATTATTTTAGTTTTTACTTTGGGGGGGGCGATTTTTAATTTTTCTGTGCTTATTTTTAGAATCGACTGTTTGATTGTATGATTTAGCATTCTGAAAGTTCAGAGAAAAGTTCTTGTCCTCTTTTTGCTTTTTGGTGGTTTGTCAGTTCTCTTCATGTTTTCATAACGAACAACTTGCTTCAAAGGAGTCCGTTTTTTACAGTCGGCTTCGGCTTGAGGGGGGGAGAGTTAGATGCTTCTATTTCCATTTTATATTAGTAATTTTATTCTATTTTAATTAATTATATTAAAATAATTTAAAATAGAGTTAAAAAAATGTAAAAAATAAAATAAAGGGAAAGGTTTTAATTAAAACTTTAGTGTTTTCACTTTGAAAATAAAACATATTGAAGAGAATTAAATATATTATAAAGCAATTAGAATTTCTAATGAATAAATGCTTTTTTTAACATTCTTGGAATGCAATGAAACGCTTTGGTCAAAATATTATCACACTCTTGATTAAAATTTTGAATCATATTTATAAATTACATGTATTCTTTTGAAAAAGCAAAATCTGCAAGAAAACAAAAAAAAAATTATTTGTGATTTTTTATTCATATGTTTAAGTTTGTACATCTCTGAATAACTAATTATTTTTTGTGATGTGATATCATGACACATGCCTACATTTATATTTTAGAAACACAAATAATTGATAATGAGTCTTCTTACTTTATCAAGATATATTATTATTAAGATACCTCTTAAAGTATTAAGATATACATTTTTATCCTCATGCCACTAACAGGACCCTGCAGAAAACTAGATTATTGAATCTAAACTTAAAGAAGATTAGAGTCAATTTTACTCAATTCAATTCAATATAGGACAATACTTTTTTACATTTTATATAGTATGAAGTGTAAAAAAATATTTTATATGTCTAGGTGATTTAAAAGTTTAAGTGATCGTATAAGAAAATTTCATGCATTTTTATGAAAACAAAATGTAAATGTCTCGAAAAGTTTCGTGATGTTAAATAAGAAAGAGTAGTCTTATACATCCATTAAAAATTATTGATAAAATAATGCAATGACATTTAATAACATTCAAGAATAATCTTATATTTCTGAATAACTAATAAATATTTGTTGAAAATTTCATGCTGGATAGGACTTTCGGACTTATTAGAATAATATCAATTCAAAAAGTTTGGAAACACCTGGTCGAATAAAAATATGTCAAGATAAATATCTGTTAACCGCATATTCAATTGTTTAAAGTGATAAATGAGTATTCTGTTTATATACATTAACTTTTAAAATAAGTCTTTTAAATAACTCTAAAAATGAAGGTTTAAAAACACATATATCAAATACAAAAGGTAAAAGAGAACATAAATTACAGACACAAAAAAATGGGTAAAGAACGAAAAAATATGTTTCCATTCCGGAATTAGATGCATCAACAGAAGGATCAAAATCACTGTAAACAAAAAAAAAAAAAAAATAGCAATACAAAAAAAGAAATAGTGAACAAAAAATAAAATTTGAAAAACATATCAAATAAAATACAAATATAAAAGAATGCTTGGAAAGGATATCGTAGTATAATGCTCATCTGGCAAGGAATACCCATTTGCTATTCAAATTGGGGGTTTTCTATTGTTCATTGCCTTTTGGCTATCTATTTAGGGAGAAGGTTAATACCCTTCTTTTTTTAACGTTATTATTTGTTGTTACACAGAAAGAAACGTAATTCTGAATATCAAAGGGATATCATCATTTATGACGAAGGACATTCCTTGATTTTTTTTCACATTTTGAAATTTTTCTGTATTTATATAAGGTGGTAAATAACTTGGTAAAAATACTTTTGGTACTTGAGGATAATTCTTTTGAACATCATTTCGTATATAGTGTATATATATCCATTGCTCCATTATATTCCTATTATTCTTAAGATTATTTAAAGAATTTATTAAATCAAATGTTGATTCCTCCAGTCTCAGTACGATAGAAGCAGTTTGTCTCTGAGTTCATACAATTTCATGTTAGTTTATATTTCATTCCATGCTACGTAGGGTGTCGATATTAGTCTATTCTATTCGTTTTCCATTCACATATGACTGCATTTATGGCTTCTAATTTGATAACTGGGGATTAAAATATTTATTTTACTGTCACTAGATTGCAGAAAGGTTCTGTGTAAGCGACGCATAATATCAAAACTGTTTCTATAGATAAGAAAGTTAGTTTTTTTTTTGTTGTTACTTATGGCACTTGCCATGGACAAGCTCCTTGCTGATACAGCAGCAGATTTAAGCCAAAAGGAGTGTCTCTTGTTTTTGAAGTATCGCCAACTAGGGTCAAGAGTACGATCTTATCTACACACTCATCACATTTGCTTGCACAGCCCTTTTTTACAGGAGGGCACAGTCACGCATCTCACAGATAGCCCACAGAAGAACAACCATGCCCGAACTGGGACTCGAACCCAGGACTCCCAGAACAAGAGGAAGATGCATTACCTCTGTGTCAGAATGCCGGCGTAGTTATTTTAAATAATGATAACTCTATTTAGTAGACTCTAAATACCTGTTCTTACGTGAAAAAGACAGATTTTCTACAAGAATAGTATATTAATGTGAAGATCGAACTATAAAAATATTCTTTTATTAGTTTATTTTTATAAAAAGCTTGAAATGTTTCTTTGGATAATTTTTGGGAAAAAGTAATATGCAATGGTGATGTTTTGTTCAAAAAGTTTAGAGAAAGCTTCATACTTTATAGAAAGAAAATAATTTGGACCTTATGCAAAAATACTAGAATGAAATATATAATGAAAGTGAAATACTGGATAACTAGAATTGCCGTTTCAACACACTGTGAAATTCAAAATCTAAAGCATTTATATTAACCTCACTGAATTACATACAGTTCATTACGAAAAGATGTCTTCCCATTCAAAATAAGGCCACCAAGGATATTTCAGCATACTTAATAATATAAAAAGGCTCTTTACTTTTAAATTTATGTAAGAGGAAACTAGCTTTCAAAATGTCTATAGGGCGTGATAAACACTTTCTTGTTTCTCTATATGATAAATGTTAAAATATGGCCGGAGAGTTCATCGCTCTGGTGCTCCATTTAATGATTTAATATTTATCTCTACATTTTGCAATTCTTATTATAGATTTTACCATTATGTTTGTAGTTCAACCTATTGTTACCATTTGTTTTTAGAAATTTGTCGCCGTTTATTTTACTGTTATTTTGTTAGAATGTTAAACATAGTCGTCCAGGATTTGAATTCGTTGATGTTCTTTTTGGAAAACCCATATATTTTTCTTTAATTCATTTTTTTCCTTTTTCTTTTCATTCTTTTCCATGCCCATCCAACTGATTAGATGACTCAGTGTTATAGCATCAATAACAAAGTATTGTGTTATGTTATATTACACTTTTATCACAAGAGCACTTTATTAGTAATAAAGAAAAAAATTATAAAATTTTAATTCGTAAAAAATTTTTTGTTAAGTACTTACAATAATTGTAGTGACCTTCAAAGTTGCATTTTTCAATAGATCTTTAGCATCACTAAAAGCATCCTTTTCTTCTTTTTTATAAGTGAAACGTTTCTCAGTATCCCATGATCCAGTCTACAAAAAGAGAGATATTTATGACTAGTATTGGTTTTTAATTAATTAGGCAGTAATTAGACTATTAAAAATAATAATAAATTTTCAACAATAATAAAAGAATGATAGGCACATGGGATTTATAGGAGAATTAAGAAATTTTACACGACTTTCTATCCAAATTAATGCTTTATAAATAATTTTTAATGTAAATTAAATGTTTTTTCCTGTCAATTATGATGCAATGGAATAACACTTAAATTTCTGAAATAGTTCAATTTGCTTTTGATATTTGTAAACGGACATAATGTTTCGTGAAATCCGAATATTGCTATTTTAATTTATCTGAAACAATCTTGTGAAAAAGATCGATGAATTAAAATAATTTCTGAATTTCAGGCTTTGTTGAACTCTAATTAAATATGATTCGGGAGTCTGAAAATGTTGAATAGGATGCTCGATGGAATGTCTAAATGCACTGCTTAGTTTTCTGTTTATTCAGATACATGGTGAATTCATCTTGAAGAGTTATGAATGAATTAAAATCTAATTCCAGGTTTTGGTGATTCTATTTAAGATTATGATTTCGGAGGCTGAGAATAGTGAATAGATACTCTGTTGAACTGCTCAAGATAGAAATCAGTTTTCACATATAGTCAGATACATTGGGAATTCCTTTTGAGAAAGAGACCAATGTATTAAAATCATTTCTAAATTCCAGTCTTTGGTGAACTCCAGTTAAAATTCTGATTACGGTGACTAATATTGTTAAAAGGGGTATTCTAATGACATCTTCAATGTATAACCTAGTTTACCGTGATAGCCACATAGCTGTTTAATTCATCAACATGAAAAATTCCCTCAATATTGCCATAATTAATTAGTGATTATGACAAAAGAATTTTAGATGGTGGAATCTTAATAAAAGATTAAAAATTACAAAAAAATTTCCAAATTGAGTTTAGTATAACTTCACATGATTGGCAGTTATAGGAAATTAGTCCTATATAATAGAAAAATTATACTATTGGTAAGCAAATTTACATAGTTTCCCAATTAAGAAAAATAAAAAATATTTAACGATCATCGCAGATTTTTTTTAGAAAGAATATTTCATTAGCTTAGTTATACGTTTAAATATTAAAAATAAGTAGTTTGATGTAAGTAACAGACATGTCTTTAAAAATTTACTTTTTTGTTGTTGCTAGTTATGGATGTTTTAAATTTACAAGGCCATTTTCAAGAATCCAAAATACTTGAAAACTGACCCAAAGATAGTTGATAAAAAAATTGGGTTAGAAATTAAATATGTTCGTTTTGTTACTAATATCTAGCATTCTTTCTTTGCGACACCATTTCCATAAACACATAAACTTCCAGTAACTCAATAATAATAATAATAATAAATTTTTGAGCGCCATCTATGGGAAATAGCAAACAATGAGGATTGATGGAGAATTATATGTGGTCAGCTTTACACAGTTTGCATACTTAAGATCAGTAAATAAACTTTACGATTCAGCTGAAAAATAAATGCATTGTTCATTAAAAATATATTGAGAATCGTCCGTTGTTTTCTGACATGCCCGTTGTTTCATGGCATATAATTGGATTCAATAGATTTTTCAGAAATATTCAACATGAAGTTGGATGGAGGAGTCAACGAAAGTGGATTGAGTCTCACAAGGATAGCAATGGGCAGCAACAACGAGTCACAAGGATAGCAAAGAATAAAGCGGTAAAATATCTCATTTTTTCTTATTTCTACATTCGCCCAGTTAAAAAAGGAATACACACATGACAGTCTAATAAAATCAAATTCATTTTAATACAGTGTAAAATGATTGTCCCTTATATATTGAATTAATTTGAAACTTGAATATGTTTGTATTAATAATATCAATTGTGCTAAAGAAAAATGTATTATAAACTAACGAAATGAATTTACATGAAGAAAATTTTAATAGTTTTAACACAAAAGCTTCTTTTACAGATGTAGTTTATTTCAAACACTCATGTTTCAAGAATACATTAAAATATATAATACCACAACTTAACTTTAAAATATTCTAGTAATTCCAATACCATTAATAGTTTCCTTTACGATTTAGCTTACCACATAAAACAATCAGAGAAGAAAAATATTACAATTAATATCTTTTAACGAATGCATTTTTTTTCTTAGTTTATTCTTGTATAAATTTTGAAGAACATATATAGAATATGTTTTTAATCAAATTTTTAATTGAAGGAATCATACCTTTACTAAGCCTCTTTTTGTTACTTTTATAATGTCCAAGGAAAACGTTGTTCGTTGGCCGTTTAGATTAAGCTTTATGCTTCCACTAGCTCCTTCCATTGGTACCTAAATTTATTAAAAGATCAGAAATGCATCCAATCAATAAAGGAAAGAAAGAACAACATGCATCAAAGTTATACTTAAATATAGTTCAGTGTTACAGCATGTATATTAAAGATTGTTAATGTAAAAAGTAAAAATTAGAAATTATTCGTGAAATCAGACTTATATATTATATTACGACTGATTCTGAGATAATTTTTCAATTACAGTAACAGAAACACTTATGTTTAAGATATTTAAAAAAATAGATAAGTAATTCATTTTGTGCATCAGATATAAACAAGAAATAAATATTCTGACAAAAATCACAGAAATATCACCAAGAAAACTGAAGTACCTTGAGGGACATTGGGACATCCATTGTCTTAGGGAAAAAGAAATATAATTATGTAGATATAAAATATTTTATCATCAAATAGTAGAAATTCCTTCGAACAGTCTTTAATTGTTGGAAATTAATTTTAACAGTGTATCCCTCGATGATTTAAATTAACTAAAAAGAATGTGATTCGTCTTGTTTTTGTGATTTTATATTTATTTTTATAACTTTTATATGTAATTTTTACATTTAATTTTTCTGTGAGAGGTCTTAAAAGTAATTATCTATTTTTTAAAAATAAATTTGTATTTATCTCCTTTCGCCTATCGTTTGTCATAGCATCACATTTTATTAAATAAAACGGATACTCTTAATCTTAAGGTGATACTATTTATTTATTGCTTCTACAATTATCATTTGAAACAGTTATCTGAGTTTCATACCCTTAGGTTTGATTAAGTCTATCATCCTGGCAAATATGCTTACTGGGAATAAAAGCATACTGCTAAATTGAGAATGAGGGAAGCGAAGGTGTATTTACCTTTCACAATCATTCTCCGTCCTAGATGTCCATTGAGAAATGTTGCGAAGACCCGCATTTGATTCAAATTTGTTAGAATGTATGAAGAGATTCTCATGCTCTTTATGAAAATTCTAAAATTCAATTTGTTCATTGTCATATAATTCTAGATTTGACAGCACTCTTGATACAGATCACAACAGATGTTTTTAGTAATTTTAATTCGATATCATATTTATACTTATTTTATGTTCAGATGTATCATTTCTATTATTTTCATATAATATCTAATTTAAAGACGAATATATCATTACTACTAATATTGTGTATAAATAATGCCATATGTTTATGCTGTTAAATTATATTTTAAATTATGTAATATGGCATCATGTATTTTTAATTTTATGTTCCACTGTTGTTTTCCAATTTTTTTTCAGAATAATAAAATTCTAAATTATAAGTAGAGTATTCAACAAAATATATCTTTTCATGCATAATTTATTGCATTTAAAAGAAATAAAAACTAAACGGAAAAAGAAAAAAAATCAAATGTATCCAATAAAAAAAAAAATTTCAAGTTTCGGGTGTATTTTCTTAATAAGAAACTTTCATACAACTGGTTATTGATCAAATATCCTTTTCATATATGATTCTGATTTTCATTTTCCTATACATGTGAAAATATTGGAAGAAATAGGAGTAGAACAATGGCGATTTATTTGGTGTTGATATAAAACATATGCTTAGAAGTCTTTTAAATGAGCATAAAAAAGTTCAAAATATGCGTTGAAATATTTTTAAAACCAATAAAAAATAAACTACTACTACAACGAAAACATAAATCATGTCGGTCAATTATAAACATCAGGAGAAAAAAACTTTGTTTTTCAGCAATAGGAATAATAATGGAGGGTACCAAATGTCACGAAATTTTGCAAA
This sequence comes from Argiope argentata, assembly GCA_026289955.1. Taxonomy (NCBI): domain Eukaryota; kingdom Metazoa; phylum Arthropoda; class Arachnida; order Araneae; family Araneidae; genus Argiope; species Argiope argentata. Next base: position 6,683,379 of record JAOUZG010040071.1, read on the forward strand.
AAAAAAAATCCGAGAAGAATGTCAATAACTTGTCAAAACATAGACAAAAAATATACCGTTATTCTCGAAAATATACCCAGTAACATAAAATTACTTATACGAAATATGTTTTCTTCACTTTTAATATGATATAAAAACTGTAGTCCTTCAGTGTGAATAAACGAAATAACCGTGAAAATTTTTGAAAAATCTCTCTGAATTAAAAAAATATATATATTAAGTAACAATTTTTAATTTGATTTCAAAAATTAAACGAATCTAAAAATATATAAGCAAAAAGAGAAAGACAAATATATGTTATCTCACCATCCAGATTTCCACACATTCATATTTGAAGGGAAATTTTTTTAGCATAATAATATGTTTGACTAGATAATCTCATCTGTATATTACACTCACTGTATATATAATTCTTGAATGACAGACTATTTTTGGAATATATTTATAGACCGAAACAAAATAAAATATTGTTAATCACACCATTTATTTTTTTTGAAAGTAAAACAAAAACTGAATTTCATGATGAGTCTGAGATTTTTTTTGAATAATTCTTGTGATATTACATAAAATATGAAGTATAGACTTTAATGCTTAAGAGGCTCAAATGCTAAGGGATTTAATTTCCAGAACTCATATTTTTTTAAAGTTTTGTTTTAGTAAAAATGACTTTAATATTAATTAGAGTTTGCTCCTTTCCAGTTTAATTTAAAGTAAAAATTCATTAAGGCAAACAGAATATCAGAAAATTTAAGATCTATAAAATCAATAAGTATCAGTGTAATGCGCTTTCTAAAAATTGAGCACCCTGATTCGGTTTTCTTGTTTCAAAGATACAGGTTTATTTCTTAGCAAGAAAAAGAAAATGTTTCCGTGCATAGTCCATAGAAACAACACTTTTCGGTACTTATGAATAGAATATTTCATAACCAATTGCAATATGTCTTTATTTCTGAAAGATGTCTCATACAAAAGTTGCAACAAATGACAACAAATCGTGATAGCAACATAACGGATGCTTCTGGGAAAAAATGGTCTACAGCGAATATACAGACACATATAGCTACAGGCACAAACACACACACGCATAAAGATATATAAATACATTAGTTTAATGAAAATAAAGAAATGTTGCAACTATTTAAGAAAAATTTAAATAATTTTTATAGAAAATATCACTTATTTTAATTTTTATAATACTTTTTGAAATAAAGCGAGTTTCAATCGCTTCGTTATTTTATAATTCCTTAATATAATATTATTGATATATTCAAGAGGAAAGTCCGTAATCTTATCATATCCTTATTACAGCATATACGTTTTCGAAATGTCTGTCATAAATCCTAAGATACAAACGTAATAGAGTCCAAATTCTATGTCACATCTTTGACATACACACTCCACAAATAGCTGTATTTGAATGACTCTTGGAATTTGAAATGGGCAGTGTTTTAAGACTTTGTAATTTACACTCACAGGTTATAATTTCGCAGGAGGACTATAAACGTCAAGTCTCTACGTTGAGGACGTTTCTAAAGGGATCGTCAGGAAGTTAAATAGGGTTTATAAATATACATTGAATACTAAATGAACTTATTTTGCAATTAAAGACTGTATGATTTTTTTACGTGCTCGTGATTGAAGAGTATTTTTCAGAATTAAAGAAATCAATATAATTAAAAAAATTTACTTTCGGTAAAATTAATTTTTAAACTTTTAGGCTGATATGATAACTTAAAATAAAACAGGTTATTTTGCTGAACATAATTTAATGAAAAAAAGAAAAAAAAGCAAATACTTTTAAAAACAAGATTTTTTCAAAATTATTTAATTTTTTATAGTGTGATTTATTTTATGACAATAGAAATAGCTACATTAATTAAAAGGTGAAAGAATGATCTGCAAAAATCGCTCTTTACTCATCACATCTTTTGTTTTAATATGGAAAGAATACTTTCGAACATTTACTACTTTTCGAAATAATGGAATAATTAAAGGCACTTATCAAACTTTTATCAAGCCTTAATATACTGCGATAATTTTGTTTATGATAATTTTGATGTACTGAAATCTAGCTTTTAATAATAATAAAAAAATTGCACATTCATATATTTTTAATCAAACTGAAAAATAACTGGGAATCAAAAAAGAAATTTCTAAAGGAAATTTATTTTATTATACTGTATCGCAGTCTGTCAACAGATGGCAGCATATGATGCTGTAAAATACAATAAAAACCATATAAATTCAAATTTTATCGATGCAGAGAAATATAATGTATAATAATTTATTTGTTGCAAAAAACTTTTTATTTTGTATTACATTGATTGACATAATATTCCTACCTTGATGAATAATTTCCCTATTGAATTCTTTGAGAATAATAATTACGCGATTTCCTAAATAGAAATACTAATTATTTTATTTTAATATTAGTTTATTTAATAATAGTTTTTAAAACTTATAATTTCGGGAATTTTTTTTATATATTTTGCCAAATTTCACGGCAGTTTCCGCTAAACTTTGGTATTCATAATATTATACAGTATTATATATTTATTATAAAATATATGTATGTAGGTAACTATTAGAGCATCAATTAATTTAATTAAATGCCCCTGAAGACTATTATTGAAGATATATTGACGTGAATATGATGAAAATATTATTATTAGTTTTCAAAATAATTCGAATTATAAATTATAAATTAAAGACTAAATATTAGAAAAAAGTTAACTTAAAAAGTTTTTTCCTATTAGTTTTGAAATAAAGATATGTTTTTATTATTTATTAAATGAAAATGTACAAATATGTAATATTTTTATATCTCATCATTGAATATTTCCATTTCAATCGATTTATATTAAAATTTTTTTAGAAAAAAAATTGAGAATCGAACTATTGTTTAACAAGTCTGAAAAACGATCCAGTATATTGTTCGATTTTTTTTAAATAGGATAATTATATTTTATTATGTTAAATAATATTATCTTATTTAAGTGATGTAATTATTAGAGTTTACTTTTTAAATAAGCAATTTTGAAATTTCGACTTAATTAGCGATTCTATACTTAACTCATAATGCAAATCATTTATGTATGAAATATATTTATAAAAAATGTTTTAATTTTTTATTTTTTTTTGTTTGAACAATTTGTAGAAAACTCATGTTTTCTAAGTCTTATAATTTTCCTTGTACTCTCACAGCTTTTCATTCGATATGAGTGTAAAAATTTAATTTCGATGCTTTTATATGCATTTTATTGTATATTGTCTCTAGAAAAGAGTTTTTACGCATTATTTATGTTAAATTTCTACACTTAATGAATATAGTACTTAATCTTTTAGCGATTGGCGCCGAAATTTATATATTTCATTAGGAAAATTTTAAAAGCACTCAGTATGCATGACAGAACATTTTGAATTTCCAAACAAAACCATTCAGAGATGAATTTAAAATTGTTGTCATTGTATAATTGATTTGATCTTACTTTATAAAATATTTCGTTCCCTCCAAAAATAAGAGGTTTCAAAATTCCAACTGAAATATTATTGTTCATATAAAGATCTCACAGCCAAAGAATCAAACCAGACTTTCGTTTACATCAAGAAAAGTCCATTACTTTTCGAAATATGAAAATGAAATGTGTTCAAATTATTATAATGGACATTTTGTCATTTCCAATTGGAATCATTCTGTAACAAGTAAAGAAAACATAGCATCCTATTGTTTCCTCCTCAAGAGAGAAACTGTTGACAAGATTTAGGCGCTTTGTCTTTTTGAAGAAGCCCGCGAGCTGAAAACCGAGTTCCAAACAAAAGTTTTTTTCCTGTGTCTTCGGGAAGGAACACAAAACAAGAAGAATCTCTCCACCCAAAACGAAATCAATAATTCTGAATCTCAAGCAGTTTTGATCCACTCCCGGATTCATTCCTATTCTCTTCTGGAAGGTTTGCGGCCTCCCGGTGAAAAGGTCGTTCGCGGCATCGTAAATCTGTAGAGTTTGCGAATAAAAAGTATTGGTTTTCGAAAATCTTCAACTGAAACATGAAATAACAGAATTTTAAGAAAATGCGGAGAATATTTGAGAAGTTCGAAAACGAGGAGCCTTCAGCGGTCGCATGATTAATGTCAGAAAAGTATACTTTTCCAGCTTTAGAGAGGGAAAATTCTGGAAACTTCGCATATTTCAAAATCTGCTGCATTTTCTAATCGAGAGATTTCAAAACTTTGGAGTCATGATTTATCAAAGGAATCTTGAAACCATGGAAAAAGCTATATTACTAAAGTTAATTGTTGTTTGACGTAATGATAAATTATTCTTTCATATAAATAAATTGTTCTCAATCAGATGAATCCGTTTTAGTCACTAATATCTTTAAGTTCTAAGCTTATATCTATATAAATAAAAAAGAATCGCCAGCGCAAAACTCCAGAACGGCTCAGTCAATTCAGCTAATTTTATTTAATACCTTCGTTAAGACAGGGAGTTTAAGAAGGTAAGGAAGGATTTTATATAGAGAAAAAGTGGAAAATTTATGAGCAAAGTATTAAAAACGACACATTCTTACTTTCCCACCAAAAATATTCACTTCTCCACCGCCAAATAAATAAGACTTCTGCTTATTTTTCCTCGCTCTAATGAGGTTAGGCGTAACATGTTTTCAACCGATTATTTCAAATGATTCTGTTTATTTTCTTAGTGTTTGATGCATTTAAAACTAAACATTGCAAATTAGTCGGTTTTTCGGATTCATTTTGTAGTACTTTTGAATAAAAATGAAACATAATTAAGAAAATCAAAATTTTCTAATCTGTATTGCGTTCCCACAACTGGCGTAGAAAACTCACAAATTTGTGTTGACTCAATTGGCGTTGAAAATTCACGCATTTCCAGTGTATTATAATTTCTGACAACTGTGTAGTGATTTTAATTAAAGTTTAAAAAAATATGTGTATAATGCTGTTGTAGCTATCTAAATCTCTATCGATGTATGAAATAGATTTGACTCGATTTAAATAATAAAGTATGGACTTGATTTTCGGTTCTGATTTATTTCAGGTATGCATTGTAAATAAATATTTTTAGGTTAGTTGTGTGCTTTTTGATTCGTGCGAAGTCGTGGATAAAAGCAAACATTCACTTCGGATTTTCCTGATTTATTATGATCATACTAATCATTTCTTCGACGTTAAAGTAAGTTAAAATGATTGCAGTGTGTAATTTTTTCCTTTAATTATTCTAAAAATTATTCCTATATTTGACTAATACACAAGATGTATTAGGAATCGGCACGTACAATACACAAGATGTATTATAATGACACTCTGTAAAGTCAGTTAGAATTTTCAACTGTGTAACCATCATTTAGTTTATGATGATGATTCCGTTTTACCAACGAAAAAGAAAAGAGTTGTATAACTACTGAAGGTTTGGACTTCTGAGCATTTGACTGAACAAGTCTGAGTATTTCGTTTGCTGTATTCGTTTCAAAAGATGAATTTTAATTTTGTGTATTTCAAAACTTCAAATAAAGAAAATTACAGCATATCTTAATAAGTTCGAAGTATCGAATTCTAATTTATAAAAATTGCATTTAATCTAAAATAAAATAGTTTCCATATTCAGATTTGTAAAGCATGACGTAAAAATATAAAATGAGCTAGTGCATATTAAATTTAATCCATGAAGAAAAAATAAATAATTTTGGGTTTTTTTCTCATATTTTTCCCCATAGAACATAAAAATAAACAAAAAAGAAAGTATATATTTTCTGCTATAGTAATACAAAAATTTTAATTATAAATTTTAAAACTAGGATTCTAGCAGATTGTCAGTCTTTTAAGATTAATATTATTCTCAAATTACAATCAATCGTTTGAAACTAAAAGTCTTTTTGCCGATTTATGGAAGAGGCACATTTTTTTTTCTTTTTAAACTAAAATTTACTTTTATAAATTCCAACTTCAAATACCAAGTGAATTTGTATAAAGATCCACTGATGAGAAAAAATTGCTTAGTGCATTAATTTTTCAATTCTTTGAACGAAAAATTTGAGAAGAAAATAAATAGCTAGCCAAACTCATCACTTAACATTAGTTCATATTTCTGTTACTTATTTGGATTCAATAATTGTTCTGTATTAGATTTGTAATTAAAATTTCCATTTCATTTGTTGATTTATTTATGAGCAACATAACTATTAAATTTGGTTTGTTCAGTTTTAAGTGCAAGCTATGAATATAACTGCTTACTACAGTATTGTTAAGTGCGTTTAGTTCTTCATTTGCTGAGTAGCGCGTCTTTTTGGCCTCCTGGGTTTGAATCCTGCCCCGGACGTGATTGTTCGTTTGTTCTATAGATGAGCTGTGTGAATGTGCCCCCCCCCCCCTATAAAAATGGACTGTGCAAACGAATGTGATACTGGAATAACTAAAGCCTACTTCCGACGACCTTCGAATCTTCAGTTGGGTCACGCGTTCCCCCGTTTTACCCCTCTTGGGGTTTCTTGGGGTACTTTGATGCCTGGACACTTTACTGACAATTTGCTGGAAACTTCGGACACCGTCAATGGCATCAAAAAGAGGGGTAAAACGGGGAAACACGTGCCCGACCTGAAGATTGGAAGGTCGTTTGAACTAGGGTTAAGACGGATTCTCGACCTTAACTGACGCTACTTAAAGACGCACCCTCGGCTTAAAATCGATGACTGCGTTAGAAAATCGATGCAATTGCTGTTAGTAACAACAACAACAGTTCTGCCGGTGTTCCAGAAAATGGGTATCGCTTCTTCACCGTGTTCAGGACGTCCCGGGTTCGGGTACCGGTTAGGGCATGGTTGTTCTTCTGTGTACCATCCGTGAGGGGTATGATTGTGCCCCCATGTAAAAAGTGGTTGTGCAAGTGAATGTGATGAATGTGTAGCTAAGGCATACTGTTTGCCCTAGACGGCGCTACTTCAAAAACAAAAGACGTACAGTCGGCTTAAAATCGCTGACGGCCGGCAACGCACTTGTATATGGCTAGTGCCATTAGTAACAACGGCAGTAGTTCTTCATTTACTGAGCAAGAAAAATCATTTTTTTTTAAAGTGCTTTTAAACCAGATTAGCTTTTTCTTTTAATGAAATGAAGCAACTTTGCAAATAATGTAATATTCATTTGTATATCAGATAAGTTGGAATAAAATTAAAAATATTTAAAAGGAAATTCAAAAAACTTTTATGATAGAAACGAAACAAATAATAATTGAATTCTAGTTCTAGAATTAATTTCATGAAAGACATTTTATTAGAATTATAAATCTAGAGATATGCTTTAAATCAAAATGATAAAATAGGAAGAAAGACCTCCATTGCTTTAAATATAATTCATATATTAAAATGGAGCTTCTAAATATATCGGGAGGTCATTCAAAATCTCTTATAAATGAATATTTCTACCTTCAAATGATCCAATAAATGAGATATTTTATGTTCCTAAATTGAATTGTATACATTTAAAACTCAGCAATGGAGACGATTTCCTCCCAATTGAATGAATACGGTGGTTGCCATATAATTCAGGTGTTGAAATAATTACCTATTAGATTTGAATGTTGGGAGGAATTGAACTACTAAACTGCTTTAAATCAGCTTTACATTTGAGAATGCATTCCGTGAAAAGACATATTTACTAACCAACCCGAAATGCATATGACAATCAACAATCGTGTTCTATTTATAGGAAGTCTGCAATATCCTGGCGTGCACAGTCGATTATTTCGATAAACAGACGCAGATGAAGCGTAAAGGAGCCAAAATACGTGCCGATTCCTAATTAACCTGTTATAATATTTGAGAATACGTCAACATGATGCGATCGATGCACATTTCGGAGCTCGCCTTCTCTAGTGCTATGTGCAATTTCGTAAGCCTCTCAAATAACTTTTCTGGCTAAAACGGACAAATAATATTTCCTATTTAATTTTTAAAAATTTTAATTTACCCTCCCCCCTATTATTTTTAAAATAATTTTCTATAAGTTGTTTAACCATTTATTTACTCTCTGTACTTAAAAGTACCACTAAAACGTGGATTATATGCTGACTAATTTTGTCAATGGTATACTAAATTGAAAGAAGTTAACATAAGCTAAAAGTATCAATGAAAAATATTGAATTAATAATTGAATTAATTATGATATTTCTATTAAATAAAATTTTTCTTTTGAGTTCTCTGAGTTTAATCTGCTAGGAAACTTAACGAGTGGTACAAAAATGAAGTTGAAAAATTGATGGCAACATATAATGGTAAATAAAGTCTTAATTCTCAAATTTAACTGGCAATAGGATAGGAAATCAGATTGATGAGTATATTAAAATAAATATAATAAAAATTCTTTTACAAGTGGACTTTTGAGAAAATATATAAATGAGGGAATTATTTTTTTTGAACTTTTATTATTTAATTCAAACAATATTTAAATACGCATTATGAAATTTCGATATCTACTGATTTTTCAAATTGATGAGTCATTGCTGTTTGCTCGATGTTATGCTAAGTAATACATTCCTTGAATTTAAATATCAAAAGATAATAACTTGTTGTTCAAAATGAGAACATTTTAAAATTATTTCATTGTTATCGCCAACAAATATGTGACATTTAATTTTTAGTACATGAGAAATAAAGCGACAAATTGATTCTATATTCTATTTTTAAATATATATAGTAAATAAATAAAAGTATGTATGTGTAATGTTTGGGTTCGATCATATTATTCTATGAATTAAAAAAAATTCAAGCCAAGGAAAAAACATTTTTAATTTTTAGCCTTTATATTAATATTTTTTTCAAGTAGTTACTATCTGAAAAAAATATTCACCAGAATAGTTTTGAAAAAACAAGCAAACTAATTCTTATTTGCATCAACATAATCAAAGGTTTTCAAAGCAGAAAGTGTTAAGTAAGATGTAAGAGTCTGTTAAGTAAGAGATCGTAAGAGTCTGTAAGAGTCTGATTAGTAAAAAGGCGTAAGAGCTATAATAAGTATGAGGTCGTAAGAGTCGTATAAGTAAGAGGTTGTAAGAGTCTGGTTTACAAGATAAAGGTACAACATATTAAATATCCTATAATATTTCAAAACTTAAAACCATTGGAAAAAAATTGATTAAATTCGATAGTATATTTGGAAATTGGAATAACTAACTAAAAGGGGTAATAAGAAAGGAAAACTAAAAGCTTCTTGGTGAATGGGTATAATTAAAAAAAATAATATAAAACTACTGCATAAGACATTTTAGTTGTTAAATCAAAATGAAGAAACTCTTAAATGGGAACTTCAATAAAGATCAGCGATTTTAATTGAAGCGATATTAATATTTTTTTCAGATACTTAATATCTGAGGAAATATTCGCCAGCTAAATAATTTTGAATTAAAACTAATTCTTGTTTGCTTCAACATAATCAAATATTTTTAAAGCAGAAATCTTAAGTGAGATGTAAAAGTCTGATAAATAAGAGTTCGTAAAAGTCTGTAAGAGTCCGATAAGTAAGAAGTCGTAAGAGTCTGGTTTATAAGGTAAATGCACACAACATTAATTATCCTATAATATTTCAATATTTAAAATCATCTGATTAAAAATTGATTAAATTCGATAGTATATTTGGAAATAAGAATAACTAATTAAAATACTTAATAAAAAAACTCACAAAAATTATTGATGAATTGTTATCATTGAAAAATAACATAATACTATCGCATGAGAAATTCTAGCTATTAAATCAAAATGAAAGAACTCCTAAATGGAAACTTCAATGAAGATCAGCGATCTGTAAAATTACACGAACTTGAATTAAATTTCTCTACTTATTTTAATTCAAGAATAGTTGCACCGGATCCACCTTATGGCCTTCATTAAACCTAAGATCACTTCATACTTATCTCAAGGGTTTTATACACCTTCGCAATTTGAAACTAGGCATAAGTGCTAACATTTCTGTCGTGAAGTTTCCCTTCGGTTAATTGCTTTACCGTTTTATAACTTGAGTCAGATAAAACTGCCAGGATGATGGATGTTGTGGATATGTTAAATTAACTTTTCTGAAGCTTATCTTGACTCTCCCTTTGGGAACGATTTCAATTTGCAGGGTACTAAATAAATAAATATAAATAGTGATGACTATTATAATAAGTATCTTGTATTATATTATGAAGTCTCAAATACATGCTCTGTAGTTGATTACAGTATATGAAATGCTATAAACTATCAAATAGAATTTAATATTATATGATATTTCATTAGAATTTATTTATTAATCTATGGAATTAAGGATTTCAAATATATTTAACATCTTGCAGATCAAATATGCTTTCTTTAAACAAGTAATAAGTGCATGAAAACAGTTTTTATTACAAGCATTTATTGACAAAAGTACTTCCATATATTTTGATATGTAATCCCAAATAATAAATAGCATATCAGATCAATATAATAAAATAGAGAAAAAGACAAAGTCAGAAATTTATGAGCCAAAAGGTATCTATTCAGGTTTTTTTTTCATTGATAGTGTTTGAAGAATGTATATTAGAGCAACAAATTTTAAACGTTTTCTCAAATATTTGAAAAAGTTATGAAATGTATATGCATGATAAACATTTTGTATACATATCATCTAAAAAAGAAACATTTGTATACATATCAGATTATGTATACATATCATCTAAAAAAGAAAAAAAACGATACTTCAAATATCATTATTTGAATAAAAAGTCTTTAAATAAAGATGGATACGTATAGGATTATAAGAATTTCTTATCATAAGAAGTTTCAAAGGAAACATTGCATCCATCATAATGTTTTTGTTTAAAGAGAAAAATAATTTAGGTCAATTGTTTTCTAAGAAACAAGATATAATTCATTTTATACAATAATGACCTTGAATATAAAAGAAAAAAATATTTATACAAACACTTAAAAAGCTACATAAACGAAATTAACTCTATGAAAAATCCATGGTTAATATCCATAGATATATAAATCCATGGGAGAATATCCATGGGTTCAGAAAATGAATGCAATATATTCATAGTTGTTTGAGAGTATAATGCAGTGTTCGCATAGCTCAGTAATATCCGCCGATATCCGTAAGAGATCCATGCTTTTAATGAATTATGAGAGAGAGAAAAAAAAACTCCTAATTCAGTCCATCTAGCTGAAAGACAATGTAACTCTATTTTCTTTCAATTGGTAGTGGATTTAGATTTTTAAATTAATTTACCGAACAAATGATGACAAATGTCAATAAATTATTGATGAAAAATTATTCATACTTCCCATGCATTCATAAGAATATTGCAGAAATAAATAAAAATCCTATCCTTCTGCATAAAATCGGGACTTTCCAATTTTAATGTATTTCTGATCGTACGTATCGATGATGCCTACTTCGTGTTTCAGTTTTTAGAAAGTTTAATTTTTAATTTTAGAATCAAACGTTTTAGAAAATCTTCTAAATTCTTCATTTTTTTTAAAAAAATTGGTTCTTACAGTTATTATATTGTCTACATTCTTTTACTTCTAAGAATAGGAATAAAATTCTTCTAGTGATTGGTTCTCACTTCCCTTGTGGATTAAAAAAAGTAAGGTGATATTGTTATCTATAGGACACGCCGATGCAGGGAGTTGTACTGTAGGGGGTGATGACCATCAGGATGGAAGCGATGAAGGTCTTCAGTTTACTCATGACGTTGTGGCAGGACAGTGGTAGATTTCATGAATACAGTTCTTTTAAATAAGCAATACATATATTCTTAAATAAGTTGTCCATTTAAAAAATAGGTCTTGTAGCATACATATATGATTTATGATGTAAACCAAAAAATTATAAATTAATTATTTGAGACTAAATATTAAAAAAAAATGTTTTTTTAAACATCAGGAAAACAAGAGGAAAGTGATTATTTGAAACAAAATCAAAGAAAAAAAAATCAAACATTTTAAACAAAATCAATGTAAAGTCCAAAGCGGCTGATTTTAAATTCGAATACTGAGAAATAACTGATTGCTTTAGTCGGTGCGAGTTATTATGGCTTCAAAAATAATAAAAGTATCTGACTCAGTGCAAACGGATGGATATATATATATATATATATATATATATATATATATATATATATATATGGAGCACAAAAATATTAAAAACAGAGGAATTATAGTAAGAATTTCAAAAAACACTAATTGGTATATAAAAAAAAGAGGTTCGAGGTTCTACGATTTTCGGTTTGTACAGATATTTAAAAACTTTATACTGCATTATTTTTTAATTACTTTGTATTCAGTATAAAAATATTGTATAATGAATTTTCTAATTAAATTTTTTATTTTATAGTCTGTAATTAGCAATACCTAAAATAAATGTATCAATAAATAAATCGCTGAAGTAACACAGAAGGAAAATTAAACGACTTTTTATATTAAAATTATAAATCTAAAATTATAAATTTTTAGAGACAAAGCACATGGGCATTCCTTCAACGGAATAAAGAAACTACTCAGAATAAAATATAGCATCCAGATAATATTTTCAACCACGTCTGAATTTGTAGTCAGAGTACTAAATTTGAAACGAAAATTTATACATGTATGCATAATCCATACCTTTTCTGTTCCATATAGGTCCAACTTTATTTCTATAGAAGGATTTTCTGGCTTATATCATTTTAGGAATAT